>NW_010576712.1:79702-102040 GCF_000705375.1 Tinamus guttatus
TTAGCTGTAGATATGCACAAAATGACATTCTAGTTCAGCTCTTATGGAACATTAAAATTGAGAAAAATATGTTTTTGTTATACCCGAGGAAGAGCTTTATCATCTTGACCTGGAAGCTCATTGTATGTGCTTGGAGTTGAACTGCCTACCAGCTTGCAGCTACGCAACTAAATTAACCTTTTTCTCACCATCTTTTCCAGTTTTCAGGGCTCTTCTCACCAACCCACATGTGACTGCCTGCCAGGCAATCTCATCCTTTTGGCCCAGCTTCTATTCTCAGACTGCAGACTTTCTCTCCCCAACTTTCTAGCTCCTTAATCATTTATTTATTTGTTTATTTTAATGTAGATGCCAGCATTTCCTTCAGCTCTCCCATTTCCTGCTTTTGTTTTTACGTAACTGTCCTGGCTCCTCTCCTATTTCTGTTTTTCTCCCTGTTGTGACATGAACACTGCAGGTATAAAACCTTTCCTTTGGTGACCTCCATGCTGACCATGTTTGACTTTTTGCTCCTTTGTTTGCAAATCACTGTGTGCTACAGATTATAGCTTATTTTGGTTTACGTATTCTTGATTGTCATACTGAAGTTGTCCTACTGCTCATTTTCAAATATTAGAATGAAACAGTAAGACATTGCAAATAAAAATCTGGGAAATATTTTTCAGTTTCTTAAAAGCAAAAACAAGAAAAACATTCAAATCCAAGTTCCTGTATTTTATAAATTACTGGCTTTTCTTCTAAATGTCTACCAAAAAAAATTTTTTTTTAATCTTTTTGTTCTGGTGAACTGTGCCTTTGCTGAAGCACGTGCTGTCTTCCAGCTTTTGAGAAATTGGCACAATAAAGTAATGAAGAAGACTACAAATCTGCAGGCGACTCTTGCTTTGACGCATACTTTGATCCGGTTTTATTTACTCGACCTTCAAATTCTGGAATTTAATCTTTCTAATGAAACTGCATTCTTAAGGAGCCCATTCCCAGAGAACATAACACAGACTGAAATGTTGTGAAAGTCTTGGCCTGGAGTGGCAGGATTGCCTGTGTCAGTCCTAAATCTGTCGTTGAGATGTGCTAAATCTAGGCAACATCATTCTCGTTGTGTGTCTTTCAGATGTGTGCGTATTTACTCTCAGGCAGCAGGGTGAGTGCCAGCTGGGTGATCTCCTGGCTGTGCCTTAGCTCCGTGTACTCTGATCCGGGGAAGGGACCTGGCACTTCGATGTCACGTGGACTGAGCTGTATGTGTGTCAGGCCATAACGTTGCATCATTCACTGTCTTTGATAAAGCCAAGAGGTCGGGCTTGGCAGTGCTGATTTCATAATCACAGAATGAGGAGGATTAGGACCTTTAGGCAGGAATCCAGTAAAGTATTTATTAGTTCAGTCCTTAATAAGAGACTTTGAATAGACTGCATAAAATCTGTTTGCGCAGTGAACACTGAGACACCTGAACAGCTTTTCTCCTTAGACCATGTTTTGTTTTCGTAAAGAATTTACTGCAGTGCCCACATTGTAAAACCTGTAAGTGCTTAACAGCTGAACAAAGAGCACATGGAGCAGTAAATGTGCCCCCTTGGTGCTTTTGTCCACACACCCATGTGCACATACAATACACACACACACACACTTATATACAATAGCAGCGGGAGGAACTTGAGACAGACTACTTAATCTTTGTGTTATATTATTGCAAAACATTTCAAAGAAAGTAAAAGACTATATTTGATGTTGCTGTTCTTAAAACATGTTTCTAGAGAGTTTCCATTATCCTGCGTGTTTGACTTGGCCTTGGGCCCGTTATATCCCCGGGAACTATGTGGGAAGATGAGGTCCTATACGAAATGATAAAAATAAGCATATTGAAGTCCTAACAAAAGATGTTATTAGCCTTAAAGGAGCTTGTTCTTTAATGATCCGGGTAAAGATACTGGAGCCAAGTTCTTCTTTCCTGAAACTAGCTTAGTTTCACTGTAAGGGGGCTGCATTGGCATGACTGAGTAGAGGATCTAGACCAGTACTTTCATTTATAGGGTAAATAATCAGTTCTTTAAGTAGGGGGTTAATAGTAGGGAGTAGCATACCAAATTTCCCATGTACTGGGTTGAAAATGTTTTGCACAAACCATCTTTGAAGTACTGCATAGGCAAATGAGTTGGCCTATTAGCATATGTTTCATGTACTCTTTCAAATAAAAAGTAATGATTTGAGCCAAGAGTTTTTGGTAATTATTTCTCAGTTGTTTCTTTGCACAGCTGGTGCTCTCTCTTTGTTCTGCCTTTTCTTTATTTCAGCAATATATTTCAGCAGTATATTTTCATCTGATCTTACACTTCTTCCTCCATAAGGCCTGATCACACTTGGAGGATACCCCCCAAGTCCTGAGGCTAGAAAGTGAGTTGATGCTCCAGGAAAGCCTGTTTCATCTGCTTGGTCATGAGCATGGTAGTGTCCATTAAAATCTGTGTATCCTTTTGAGAAATATTTCCTGTATATTGCGTGATTAAGGAGAAGTAGTATGTTTATAAAAACATGACATTTTGCAAACTTTTGCAAATCCTACCCTCGTGTTTCATTTTCCCATCTCTCTCTCAGACAGGAAGGGAAGGTAAAGATAAAATTGAGAAATAAAAAGTTCAAGATTGCCCACTTCATAGATGTGGCTCTGTAGCCCTGTGGTCAGTCTCCAGATCAGAGTCAGGCAAAGTAGGTTCTGTTCCTCATTCTGCACCTGGTCTGGTTGCCCCGTTTCCTATCATGGCTTGTTTTGACCTGATTTCAAGTTGCTAGGACCTATACTTTTGGGGCTTTTTTCTGTAAAATGAAAAATGTAACCAGCCATCTCCGAGTCTATAATGCTGTTATTGCGAACATTTATGTGCAATTAGGGGAAATTCTATTTGCAGGGCTACTAATCCGAATGATCCAAGCACAGTTTTAAAAGCAGAATTTAGGTTTGTTGTTGTTGTTTGTTTCCTCCCCGTTTTTTGGTTAGTCTCCAGTTGAAGGAAAGAGTAGGAGTAAAGCATTTATTAATCTTATTTTCTTGTCCTGTAAAGCTCTTCAGAATCTCTCAGGCAGGATACCTGAGAGCTAGGCAGTGAATTAATACTACTATTAATGTATGTAAGCCATTTTTCATGCTATGAACAGATTCATGCCTAGGGTGCTGTATGTTCACTAACTGCTATGGCATGGGAACAGGTGTGATCATACCTCCTGTTCTTTTTAAAAATAGAGTAACTGGCTAACCCATTTTTTATTTGCTTAGGAATAACACTGCACACAGTGAACTGCCATCCCTAGTAACCTTTTTAGATGTTCTATTGAAATTGCAGGCATTTATCTGTTCACACCTATTTGTGCTCTTCACAATAGCACCTTGGAACAAATTAGAGAGGAAACAAAAGCAGGTAATTTTTTTTTCCTGGCATCTATGTAAGAGAAGCCTTTTTTTTCTGTGTGCAGTTGCTTGACATGTGTATGGAGAACTGTGGCCCAAGATTCCAGTCTTTAGTTGTGAAGAAAGATTTCTGTAAAGACAAACTAGTGAAGCTGCTGAATCCAAGATACAACTTGCCAATCGACATGCAGGAGAAAATCCTGACATTTATCATGGTAAGTCTTGAGTAAACAGTGTGTATTTGTCTCTGCTATATGGTAAATATTTAATGATGCAGCACATTGCTGTGTTCTAATGTATTCATGGGAACCTCTTATTAAAGAGGACCTGTTGCTTGTTCTTGCTGTGCCTGCTTCATGCAGGAACAGCACAGTGAGATACAAAGAGAGAAAACCAGAAATAATTCTGGAAAACTGTCCAACTCTGCCTTTTGGCGTTCTCCTCCCAATTCGTGTAGGCAGCTCCCTCTGTGGTTGCACTGAACAAGCCAGGTGAGGAGAAACTTCGAAGCTTTAAAACCAGAAATAATTCTGGAAAACTGTCCAGCTCTGCCTTTTGGCGTTCTCCTCCCAATTCGTGTAGGCAGCTCCCTCTGTGGTTGCACTGAACAAGCCAGGTGAGGAGAAACTTCGAAGTGGAACTACTGACTCTCCATTTTTTTGTGATTGTTACTATTCCTGCTTTTACCAAACCAGACATGGGCCAGAGGGTTCCAAGGAATGGTGGATGTGAGTGAAGTAAAAGAAGTTTATCTGGAACTGCTGAAGAAAGGTGTGGAATTTCCGTCTTCTGACTCCAGCACACGGGTATCTAAGGTGAGGATACATAAGGATCCTGCATAAGGATCCTGCATTACCCATTGTAAGTCAGAAACAGGATGTCTTAATTGTATGGGCTCTGTAGACAGAAGGTGTGTTTGTTTTGTTCTGAAATGCTCCAGGGCAATCTATGACCAACTTCCTTAAGGACGTGAGTAGAAATCAGTTTCAATTATAACTACTAAGATCAACAAAGGAACTTGGCCTAAATAATAGTATCTTTATTTCATTTCAAACCACAGATGAGTGAATGTATTCTCAAAAAGGAAGCATCTGTCTCTGGGGACTTTCAGAGCATTTGAAGGATTTGGGTATGCTTTTTACATCAAAATGAATGAGAGCCAAGTATTGCAAACTCATCAGCTTTTGAAAGTCTCCACTAAACTGAGTAAGATCCTTCTGAAAACAGTGTCATTCAGAATAGGGGCAATATGTATGTTTACTTTTAAATTGAGAAGGGTAGAAACCTGTAACAAAAGCTTATCTATACATCTATCCAGATATTTGCAAAGCCTGCATGAGGTAATCTCTACCTTCATTATTTAAACCTGCATGTCATAAGTATTATTGCATAGTATCTAGGTTGCATTAAATTATAAATATGGCTTGAGCATTGGATATCAGCTGAAAATGCAGTATACTCTTTAGAGGAAATCTTTTCAGAATTTGTTTTCTATTAGAGATTATTTCACAAGACTTTGGAGAGGTGTGAAACCGTTGGGTGGAACCTTGCAATTACAGAAGTAGATCTATAATCAGTGTGCACAGGAATGGTTCAGAGTTATCCTGTGTTTGGTTGGTGACTGAATAGCAAAGTGCACAAAAACTCATTTGGGACTGTTTGAACAAGCTCTATAGAGAATGGTTTCAATAGAGACTTATTTTTCTACACGAAGTATAAAGAAGATGACTTTGCCTACCGCATCTAGTTCAGGAAAATCAGTAGGAAACCAGCAGACCTGAAGGCAATGTTTGGCTCAGAGTCAGAAAATAAAGAATCAGAAATGTACAGTCTTGTGCAAGTTTTTTGTACTGCTGTTAATTCAACCCAGAATGCAAATGAAGCTCTTTGCAGTCCAAGTTTTCCAGCTTTTGGATCCAAAAAAACTTGTTAGCATTCTGCCACAGAGACCTGGACCCTGTTTCTGCTTACACATGTGATCCTATTCTAAACCATATTTTAAAGTTACAGCCATGTTTTAGGAGGGACTCTTCTTTCTGTTACATAGCTTAAGAGCTCAAGGAGACATCTTGGTCATTCCCAGTTTACCTTGGGATGGAATCTTTTGCAAACTCACTCATTTGAAAGATACCTGAATTCTAAGTCTGATTTCATTACAAAATAGCTATTAGATTTATTCTTGTAAATGTAACTTGACAAACAAATTCCTTGAGAGTCTTGACTGTGAAAAAACTAATGTCCAGTTATCTAGTCTGATAAAGATGCATTGTAGCGCTCTGATTTGGATGCTGGTTTCAATTCTTCCATTAAACTAAAGCTCTGGTCTCCTCTCTTTCAGCAAAAATCATCTCAGCCTTCTGCAAAGACCTCCCCATCTTCCACTTCCCCTGCAAAACGTTCTTTATTCCCTCATCCGACTGGTCCAACGTTATTGCTGACTTCTGAGCAGGTACAGGACTAACAGATTTGGGGGTAGGAGATCCCACTAGCAGAATCCTGCAGATGTGTTTATGATTTCCACAGCCGAGTGCATAAGCCACTAGAAAGACCCATCACTTTAAGTGGCACAGCTCTGTATTCAGCATTCTAGGTTTGTCCTATCCTGAAAATGCTTTTGTGGTGGTATGGCAAAGCAGAGTATGAAAAAGTAGGTTGAATTAATGCCAGAGCATGGCTCAAGTGGGAAATGGAATCATTTACTTGATCATGAAAATTTCCAGTGATCTTTTATGATGATAGTATGCAAATTCATAGAAGTTACTTCAAAGATAAGTGAGAAAAAAAACTTATTTTTTGCCTGAGAGTTGTGCAAAGAATTTATTATAAAAAAAGAGAAAGGAAAAGACAGTCTGCTTTCATTTCCATTTGTGTTGTAGATAACTGAAAAGAGCAACAGCCTTGTCAATAGTAGGAAGGCTTGCCTGAAACCCCTGAAAGACAAGTAGTAAATTCAGATTTAAATCTCATTTTGATGGGATGTATAAAAGCCAGCCTAATTCAATTTATTTTCATGGAGAGACACCGGAGTGACAGTGCTAATTAGGCCTGTATTTTACTTGACAGAGAAGAAAGTAAATATTAGAAGTAAGAATTATTTTCGCCACTCTGTTTACATACACAATATTCTGTCATGTTGAACTGAACAGATTGGGAAACTGTACAGTGAACTGGATATGGCAAAAATGAATGTGAAAGTCATGTCATCAATATTAAAAGAAAATGTTCCTGGCTCTGAAAATCCGGATGATATGAATCTTTTACAGGTATGCTACCAAATTCATTTGGTAGGGTCTGTTGCTTTGTTTTGATTGATGTTAATTTTAAAATATACACTGTGTCTTTTCCTGTGACACATGTATTCAGACTGCAAAATAGAAACCAACAGCAGCTTTCTATTTCTGGTGATGTTCAGCTTTCTCCTTTCCTTCACCTTCCCCTGACATCAGGATAGCCTGGCAAGGACAGGGCAGCTTGCAAGGTAAATTTAAGCTCTGGGGAATTCTGAAGGCAAAGGAATACCATAATAGAGGGTTCTCTGTTAAGTATGTTCTGTCAAACAGCCCCAAGAACATTCCAGTTGAACGTAGCTGCCCTGTGGGAAGAAATGATGACACAATCTCTCACATATCCATCCTGGAGTTTTCAGGGATCTCTTTATTACTGCCAGTCCCTTCAAGGCAGACTGAAGGCCAGTGAGGAGTATGAAGCATTGTTTTTTATGTGCATGACCTCAAAGACTGAGAGCTTGCTGTGCAACAAATGAAGGCACGTGCTCTTCAAGTGTAGCCTGAAGGAAGTATATTGCAACAGTCAAGTTTGGATGTGACGGTGAAGATACAGTCTTCTTTTTATGATGTCATTATTTATAAACACTTTTCTGAGGCTGTATTTTCTACTTTAGAAACTTAAAGTGCTATACTACCCTAGCGTTGGAGTAGCTAGTGACCTGTACCAAATGGACATTTTTCTGATTCTTGTTTTCTACAACAATTCAGAAATTACATCCTTTTGTTTCTAAACCTACCTTCCAACTCATATGACAAGGAAACATTTCTCATGATTTGTCAACATTAAATATATTGGAGAACTGATTAGTTTCCACAGCCTTTAGGTGTGATTCTCCTGCCCAGTGCAGCATCCTTCCTCAGCAAGGAGCTCTCGCTGAGAGGTGTTGAGTTGACTTCAAGGTTGAGCTATTTGACTGTGTCCTTTTGTATTGGCTCACAACTGGTGAGGACTGTGAGTGTGAAAGGTGTGGAGGGACAGCAGCAGTTTCCTGTTGCATCGCACCATTTTTGGCAGCAGCACTGTTGGTCTGGGGAAACCAGACAGCCCTTATGTCCATGGAGAGAGACAGAATCTTTCCCTCAGTGCCTTCTGTTACCCTTGAAACTCCTGGCACCTCCAACAGCGTCTCTTCTGCAGAAATCTGTGGAGCTATAGGTGCAAGGAGGAAGTGTCTCCATAGCAAGACAGCAGGGATCTGAACGGAGTAGCCTTTAAGTGGAGGCAAATAGCTGTTGGCAGTAGATTACAGAGGCCTCGCTTTACCTGTGCAAGGAGTTCAAGAGAGGATGTGGCAGCAATGGGCACCACCTAAGCAGCTGGTTGCATGCACAATGCTTTGCTTCTGTATTGCTGCTGCCTCTTACTGGATGCCAGGATGCAAATTGGTCTGGATTTAAGCAGCCAAAGATACCCCAGGTAGGAGGTAACGTTGGTTCATTGCACTTGGCCACCTCCATTCAGTCCCTGGCAGGGTGTTTCACTTGTGAAACAGGAAAAGTGTGTCTTTCATTTCCAGGCTCCTACAATGGTCTTCTGGACATGGATGCATATATTAAGTTGCCCACAGTAAACCAATGGATTCTTATTGACACTCCCAGTAATAAAAATGTTGGCAAAAGGTTGAGGACAGGGCGTGGAGTTCCCATTCCTGAAGGAGGGAATAAAACTCATTCCTCATACATTTTACTGTTCTTGTTTATTTCTGTTCCTTTCTGTTCTTCTCTATCGAGACATGTAAAGCATCAGCATGTGTTTCTTTGGGTGTTTACTATTCCATTTTGTTTCTAGTTTACATGGATTACTTTCATTAGGGTTTTGCTGTTAGAGAACAGAGTCCATTATGAAGAGAGTTGCTTGTTTTAGGCTTTGAGTGAGCTGGAGATGATTAATTTCTGTCCTTGTGATTATCCTGTGTCTCTTAATAAAAATTATAACGGGTTAAACGACATCAGAGCAACATAATCTCAGTTCTGTTCCTCATCCCAGTTTCAGGCAAAGCATGAGACAGCAGATTCACTTGAAATATTATGTTAACCAGTAACAGTAATTAAGCAATAGCTAAGAGCCCCTGTCAGACAGAAGGAGTAATAAATGCTTTTAGCAGCAGGACAGGCAGAAATTTGGATCCCAGGTCATCAACTGGGAAGCATTAGCCCAAATTCATTGCAATTGCTGATCATTTTATTAAACCGATAGCCCAACCTTGTGCAATTCCAGCTTTCAAAACGTAAGGGTCGGTGCACTGGTGTGGACAGGAGCAAAACCACACAGTGATTGAGATGAGTGTTTGCCTCTCTTTTGATCATAGTGAAGAGAGGAGAGAGAAGGGGAAAAAACAAGTTGACTGAGTTCAAGTTGTTGTTGCTAAAGAATTTGTTCCTTTGAACATGCAAAATCAGCAGGGAAAGAAAAATAAACTGACTTTCATTTCAGCTGGCGGTAATGTAAAATTCTACTCAGTAAATCTCCAGTAATCTCCTATCTGCTGGTGCTGCCAGGTTTGTGTTACTTTCTTAAAATGTGCTTGGATTAAACACATCCAAATTATACTTAGAGGAACAGTTAGAGCTAGGGACTTGTGTCACAGAGCCCTCTGTCCTTTGGACTATTGATTTCTTTCTTCAAGCAAGGCTTGAATCACATTCATTAAATTCATGTGAAGTTTCCTACAGAGTTTAATTCCGTAGATTCATGCTCAGTTCAGATTTTCTCTGAATTCCCCATAGAGGTTGTCTTTTCTTCTCTGTCTTTTTTTTTTTTAATTTGTATTTGTAGTTTAGTCTTTAGAGAAAAATGGGCCTTCAGAAATGAAGGTGGGTCACAGCTGGGGGTAGGGTAGGGATTGGAGTGCTGCCTGCAATGATAGAAGTTGTCAACCTTGTTTTGGAGACATCAAAGACATGAAAATTACTCTGTTTGCAACCCTTGGTATGTGTGTGGTTTGTTTAAATTAAGGAATGTTAGCCATGAGTCTGCAACACTCAGTTGCCTTATCATTCTTCTCCAGAACTGACAAATGGGGAAACCACAGTTATGTTTTTCTTTTTTTTTTTTCTTTTTTTTTTTTTTAATTCCCCCCACCTTGGGCAGAAACTGCATAAGCCCTGCCGCTGGAGCAAGTGAAGAGAAGATCACAAAAGGAGAAAATTACATGTTTGCCATCCCCTGTACTTTTTCAGAAGTAGTTCATAAAAGTAGTTAGAAAACTATTAGAATGGATTAAAACGAGTTAACAGTGTGCACTGGAAATGAGACAGAAGACTATGCAAAAACTGTTCTGGAATTTGCTGTTCCTTTCCTGTAATGTGCAGTGGATTTGCCATTAGTCAGCTACAAGCTCTTTCTTCCTATGGAGTCCTCCTTTCTGTGAACGCGCTTTCAGATATTCACCCTCCTTTCTAAACATCCTGGACAGCTTTACTGCAGAAATCAGCCATGAAATAGCATTCTGCCTCATTGCGTGCTTGAGAATTACTGGCTTTTCTCAACTGAATTGAAACAAGCTGTCCTACCTGTCTTACAGGAGAAAATGTTTATTCTCTCACACACGGAAGCACTACAGTGCTTTGTGTTGACATCCCACGTATTGGTCTATTATGTCATCGGTAGCATGGCTAGCAGTTAGCAAAAAGTAAGTTCAATTCAGACTGAAAATTCCAGCATTTTCCCCTGCAAAGTCAGAGTGTGTATAATCATGGGGAGCATTGTGCTTTAATGGGAAATAACCTTTGGTGGTGTTCTAAAAATGATTATGCATCATGGGGCAATGGTTAAGGAACAAATTAAAGACTTTTGCTCTATGCACATGGAAGATACGATCTTCCAAGGCCATCTGAAGTGCTGTTTTGAAGGTTGAATGGATTGAAGTGCTTTATCCATTACACATTTCTTCATCCTTATCTCTTATGGCAACATAAATTGCCTTAGATAGATGGGCTTGAGGCCGCCATCCTCTGAGTGCTGTAGCTTCTGACAAGCATTAGAGGTGTGGAGACCTGCCAGCTACCTTGATCTAACACATGGAAGTAAATAGTAAGAGAAATGCATTGAGAGGCATGAATGGGGAGTAAGGAAGAAGAAGAAAAGGGCATTTTTAACAGGCATTTATCCTACCAGTTTTTGAAAAATCGTGATAGGCCTCTGTTTGAATTGCACAACACAAAGTAAAAGAAACAAGATTCAACAGAATTTAACCAGAGCTTAGAACCCTGACAAGTAGATCCATTGCTGTCCTTGAAACTCCTTTTGAGCCAGTCGTGAAATTTCACTTCATTCTTGTTGTTTACTGTAACTCTGGGCTTGGTTCTGCTTCTGGTATCGTTTTCACAGAGAGCAACTGCATGCTCCAAGATTTGTTTCAACTGGAATACTACCATATGTGTTACCATGTATTTTAGGGGTTTTGAATATTTCCGTAGTTTTTCATTTTAGTAAAGTACATAGAATTCTGTCTTCTGTGAATCTGCTTTATTCAACTGTGGGCTTACACTTTTATTAACATTAATGAATACTGGCAATGCCAGGAATCTCCTGAAGTTTGAATAGTAGCTTGTGGTTCTAATTCTACAAATTCCTTATGAAAGACTCGCCCAGTGATTGAAGGAGCAAATATTTGGCCATTGTGAAACTGGAAAGAAAGCTACTGCAGTTTAGTACAATTATGTTAATTTTTATATTAAACCAGTCCTTCTCGGTGCAGATGCACTGCACTGTAGAGTTGGTCAGTCTGGTCAGCACGGGGATTTATTTGGTTCACATTTGCAACAAAACGATGTATTATTTGGGAATCTCTCTAAGCAGGGTGAAGTGCAAAGTACAAACTAGCAGCTACCTCGTGCTGTTTTTATTGTTTGAAGACAAGTTATGCTGCATTCTCTGTTTCTCTTTATTAATACAGAGTAAGGATTAAATTGGGAGCAATCATCATTGTGCAATGAACTGCCTTAGTGTGCGTAGCCCTGACTCCCTCTAGCGGTTCTAGCAGCTTCTCAGTTCTTACTGTATCGTGGATAACATTGACCTTCTGAAGCTGGAAAGTTTTTGCCTCTTTCTCTTCCTTGCTTATGTTCTTTGTAGGCCTCACCAGTAAGATAACCGTGGCCTACAAGTGCAGTTCTGTAGACAGTCTCAATATAAGATTCTACTGCTTAAGATCCGTATTTCTGAATGGCCTTGTATGTGTCAAGTATCACTTACCTGGGTCTCCTCTGGATGCGGTGTAGCACTTGTTTTTGTTCCCAGTACACACACTTTTTTTTCTTTTTCTTTCTTCTTGGCAGGTGTTCTTCCATCTTTCCTTTTTTTTTTTTTTTTTTTTTTTTTCCCCTCCAAGTTTCAAAAGGCCTCTCATTATTCCAGACATATGTCCCAGAGTAGGTGTGCAGTGCACCCTGGGGAAGGGCACGATGGACTTTGGAGCACAGAAAGCTTCTTGGGATACATTTGGAAGACTGTTGTGGTCAGAAGAAGCCAGACCTGGCACAGGATGAGTTCTGAGTTCCCTCGCCTGTCTGGCATGAGTACAGCTGCACTTAACTGTGCTTTGGTTTTATTTGAAAGAAACAGATGATTGTCTCCAAAAATGAGGCCCGGAGTAAGCAAACTGGCATTAATGTGTTCAGAGAGGACCACAGCACTGGAGCAATAAGCTAATTCACTAGTACAGAGATAATCACTGCAGAGAAAAGCACCTGTAATGCATGTCCTGTTCTTCTCTGGAGTTCTTTGGAATCAGCCTTTGTCAATAAAGGCCAGATTTTTAAGAATGATGTCACTGGATTGTCAGAATGAACACTTAATTATGCAATTTCAACAGGTTCTCTCGAAATAGAGTTCGATTTCTGGAGAATCAGCGAATACAACGTGAACGGGAGGAGGTGAGTGATTGTAGATGTACCCACAAACTGCAGGGCTCTAAGTGTTTCTTTCTATTCATTCTGAGAAATATATTTTTGATATACACAGATTTTTTTATTCTCTAATTGAGAGCTACAGCTTGCTGTCTTCAGTAGGATGCTTGCGGCTCTATTGATTTTTCAGAAGTCTCACTTGGACAATTCCATACAAGCTCATATAGCTAGTAATGTCAAGTCTAAGATGGAAGCTTGGTAAGGAAAAATGAGAAAGAAAAAAACAGCAAAAGAAATCTGTTCAAATGCTGTTTTATCCTCTGTAAAGCTAAGTACTATTGCCATACATGAAATGAGAAACCATAATGTTTCTTTTCATTTATTCTGTGTGAGCATTTATAGACTAAAATACACTGTTACACCATCAGAATTACAGTTACTGATGCTCTCTCTCCCCTCTGGCAAGTTAAAGCCTTTTCAGAATTTTGAAGAATGGCTTGTAGATGCATCTCAGCAGATCTTTAATGGCTGTCCTTTATTGATTGGTAATTATGGTTGCTAATATGTTGCCCAAAGTAATTTTGCACATGTTCCAGCTTCTGCTGAGTCACAATTGCACAGTCATACAGGACTTGATATGAAAATGACTGTTATGAATGCCAAATACAGCCAATAATTACTAAAGGAAGGTAGAAGACAATCTTGTTTTCCTTGAGAAACTGCTATTACTTCATGCTGTTTTGTTTTGTTTTGTTTTTCTTAATGGATGCAGTAGATGGATACTTAATAGTCCAAGTGATGCAGTCTCTGCATCTTAAAATTATTCAGGAGTCATCAGATTTAAAATACATCTGTTTTTTTTTTCTTTTTTTGATCTGATGTGGAGAAATCATATCGTTCAATGATGTGGTTTTATTAAGTCTTTTTTTAGAAAAAATCATTTTTGGTTGTTTGTTTCATTTTTAATCCTAATAGGAAACCATCTCCTAAAAATAATTGCATATTGTCACTTAGAAAATTGATACCAAACTTGTAACTAAAGATATTCACATTTATATTTTGGAATTGAGTCAATTCCATTTCCTACGTTGGAACTGTATTTCTTAATTTTTGAAATGGTAAACTTGCTGAAGCTTCATTTTTTGGAAAATGTTCATTTGTTTCATTAGCTATATTGCTTTCAAAACGAAACATCCTCTTCTTGTTGACTGCTATCCAATTCTTAGTAATAAATATATTACGATTTTGAAAGTTTATATTCTGTGAAAATAGCAATTGTATGTTTAAAGCTATACAAAATTTATTTATTTTAACTTTCTTCCTTGTTAAATGTTCAGCTGTACAGGAAGCAGCCATCTGCCCCCTCAAGTGATCTACTTGACCTCTCTACAGATTCTCCATCTCCTGCGTCAGCAGCGGTGGCACCAAACTCTGAGATGTCTCAGTTTTCAGGCCATAGTGAGTGATGAATTCATATTTTCCTTACAGACTAGTTTCTTAAAACAAACCAATAAAAGCTTAGTGGAAGGATAAAGAAGTTCCTTGTAAGAAAATAAACCAGCAGACGTTTTAGCTTTGAAGAATGTGAGAATTGATGTGTATAAATAGAAAAACAGATGAGATAGTATTAAGGGCCTCTGGTTACAGTGGAATCAATAATCTTTCTTCTGCATTACTGAAATTGGAATTCAAAATCTTCCTGGAGTTGTAATAATTTTGTCTTCATGTTTAAAAAATAGAGTTTCAGAATTTTTATATGCTTCCCTAACAAAACTTTACTCCCCACCAAATGCTACATTTATTTAGTAATGTTTAAGTGATTATTAATTGTCGTTTTGTATTTTAGATTGTATATCTGCACGCCCTGAAGATACGAAGAGGCACCCTGCATCAATTTATCCACAGCTAGATTTAGCAACTACTACAAAACCCCAGCAGTTCCCGTAAGTAATCTCTTATCAAGAGATGGTAGCACTAAATGGCACTAGATAACAAGATAGAGAGATCTGTCCTATGCAATTGATCCAGTGAGTTTATGGAAAGCTCAGGGAACACAGCTAGTTAATACTTTTATACATCCATTCAGGAAATAAGGAGGAAGAACTACCTTTGCTCTAGACGTAACTTGAAAGGCTTTTATCTCAAGTGTCAAAATACACTTAAAGTATGATTTTCTGCGTGAGTAAAAGGAAGAAACGGATGAACTGTAGAGGTCAGTAAGTTAAATGGGTTAAAATGGGAGCAGCTTGCTGTCTTTTACACAAATGGGACACTTGCCCACTTGCTCTCAGTTGTGACATATGAAAAAAAAAAGACAAGCAAAAATATAATGATCAAAATATACAGTAGTAATAGTTTCTCAGTTATTTTCTATTATTATTCTCTCCTAGGCTTGCAAGCAGTGCACAAAACAATAGTGCAGGCGTCCCAGCTGGGCATACATATAGCAATGTGAGTACCAGTCATATTCAGAATGATCATTCTGCGATGCGAAATGGCAAAAGGAGAACTGCTTGGGTTTACCTTGATTGATACCCAAATGGGATACAAAGATCTACCTTATAACCCTTCTCCATAGATCAGAGAGTGCTCTGTCCTTGGTGACCAAGCTGTGCTTGATATCCCAGATTGCTCCTGTGGGGACAGGGGGTATATGCTGCAGACAAAATACCAGTGGCAGAAGGAAAATAAAGAATACGAAGGGACTTTAAGGTGTTTAGTGTTAAGTATTTGAATGTTATTCTGTGGTAGGCAGTATGAAACAGAAAAAAATGAAAAACAATCCCCCCACACAGACACTCACACCTCTATTTAAACAGCAAGTAAAAGCAGACAGCTGTATTCCAATTACTGCAGTCTGAGTCTGTGTAGTATAATGAAGCACATCCGAAATAAACTGCAGAGATGTGCTATGGATAAACCTAAGAGATGTTTTGAATGTTAACTTTATGGAGAACCTATGTTAGTTAGACTGATAAGCGTTGACCTGATCTTTGGGATTTATCTGCTGTAATCTGAGACTCTGAAGTCAATAGTTATGAAACTAAGTCACAGTGGTTCTTTACAGATCAATCTGTTAATGCACTGTTTTGCTTGATTTCCTTAGCTTACAACTGTTTTAAGCCACGTGCCTCTGAATCCAGTAAGTCTGCAGCCTGGACATACAACATCACTAAATGGAGCATCACCAGCAGGTAAAAAATACTGCAAACCTAACTTTGATATGGGTGTTAGTGCTTGTTAGTGCTTACAAGCTTTAATGGTTGTTAAAGACTAGAAGCAGCAACAGTGATTGCAAAATCACATGTAGTTTGTGGTCTGTCTTGGAGATGCTGGAACATTTTAATATTTAAAGCAGCAGATACATAGGAAGTAGACTTCTGGTTTCAGAAGAATTTGGAAAAGTAGCATGCATTAAGCACACCTGTGATTTACATTTAAATATGAATCAATCTGTCCATCTTTACCCTTCAGCTGCATCAAAGAGCAAGTCACAGGCACCTCATTACTATGACATAATGGAATTTGATCCCTTGGCTCCCAAAGAGTAAGTAACTTTTAAAATAAATTATTTATAGTTTTCTTAAGTGCCAGAGGCAAGAGGGCTTCTTGGAAGGGCTTTTCTTCTGAGTTAGAAAACATGCCACAGTAATTAGGTTGAGTTACCTGACCAACTAGACTGGAGAACGGCTGCGTTTTGTACAATTTCTTTTAATGTGCCAGGTGTAACCAACCAAAGGCTAAACTTTTTTAGTGTGTTCATTAATCAGCTTCTGTAGAAATGATGGACTGTGTCAAAAACAATCTACTATAATCCTATTCAATGACATGAATAAATTGAATAAAACACAGTAAGGGACCGTGGTGAAGGGGCTGTTTGGCGCTTTGGTGCAGATAGTTTTGGAGCTAGGTAAGTAAAGCAATGCCCATTCATGACAATCTTGATTTTTAAAAACGTTCTGTTGAGTCTGAAGCAAAAAACATTATTTAAAACATAAGCTACAAAAGCAAATGGATGCTGGGGCTCTCCAGATGGCCAAGTAGCCAGTCAGATAAACTGTTAGGAAACTATCCACAGGTGGCAGAAATCTACTTTCTACCAATAGGCTGACAGAAATTAAGCATCTGCAAAAAAATTACTTCTGAGGAACCATTGATTTTTGAGATAGAAAAATCCCAACAAAGCATTTCTTTTAATTAACTAGTGTGCCAGTTACATACTGTGTGGTAAACTGGCCATTTACATTTTGCAGTCATGTTTCCAAACTTATTCCATCAAAAGTGAAAACGTCTAGAGGTATCTCATTAAATGTATAATGAAACATACCACAGAATTAGTTCTTTGCTTCTATGTAAATCTGAGCATCTTGCAACTGATGCTACTCTGTTAAGCAACTGCTTTAAGCTCTTGGCAGTTTAAGCTTGGGTAGGATTTTATTAGTGCATTTTTCTCTAACTAAAATGAATCAGCTGTGATGTAGGAGCTTCCCTATTCATCTTCTTTCAGAGCTATTTATGAAGAAATTGATGACAATCTTCTGAAGCCAGAAGTTAATAAGGATGCAGAATGCTGAGGGTGGACGTCAGTTCTTCTACTGAACACACATACGATTCTCTGGTGCCAGTACTATGCAGTTTCCATTCATGTATAAGTGAATAAGAGAACAATCTCGTATTTTCACATAACAAAAATAAGTATTGGAATATTAAGCCATGTGGAAGTGGAAAAGTTACTTGGATTTTTGCACCTTGATAATTTGTCTGAAATGTTCAGCTGTGTACTCTCCGTGGTGCCTTCCATTATTACTTTTAAGGTACTGGGGCCTTTGAAATATTTTTTCCAAACTCAACTGTGTATGAAGAAACACTTGACATCTGACACAAGCAAAGCAAACAGTCTCTTGCAAGTACAGAAGAAACCTTTTCCTCCAAGTTCACTCCATTGTACAGCTGTATCTTTTTATGCAGCAACCAAAACACCACTTGTATTTACAGAAATTCCATAATCCGATCTCTGTTTTAGCCTCATTACTGCCTGTGTTAATCTCCATGGAAATTGGTAAGGGCTTTCCCATATATATAAATCTTTGGGCCTCTTCCTAGTTGTCTAAAGACATTCAGAGTTAAGCTGCTTGCCTTTATATTCTGAATGCATGGAATATTTGGATGTTTTTCCTTGGTAGGAATCCAAGCTGGGGCATTAGGCACTGTCATCCATGATAACAGAACAGAAAAAGCTGCTTGTTCCTATGCTGTTGTTATTTGTAACTTTATGTACTCAGTAAATAATGGAAGGGGATCATTCATTTTCTCTTCAGCGTTCCTGCCTTGCTGAGACTTTTGTTCTGGTACAATGCAGATGAGCATTAGTTATTCAATAATCAAGTAGTTTAATAACTGTTAATAACAGTTCTGGCTTTTAATAAAGTGCCTTCTCTATTTTTATGCTGAATGTAAAATCTGCACTTAGATTCAGGAATACTGAATTGATATAAAACTTGAGATAATTGATAAAAAAAAAAAAAAGAGACCAGTTCATATTTGTAGTTGGTAGAAACTGTCAGCCTAAGTACTACGTTTTAAGCTTTCAGTATAATAACCTTGTGGGTGATACCAACTTCTCAGTCTGTTACACAGGTTCTGTAGTACAAAACTCCAAATAAAACCAACTGCTTACTGAGAATTCAACCTCTGTCACTTCTGGGTTTTTATCAGCTAATGGCTAACTCTTGAAATGCCAAAAGCAGGTTTGAAGTGTGAATCCAGGGTGGTGTAAGTACCTGGCTAGCAGTTCTGCAGCTCCCTGTTGGGCCAGCAGACCACCTTTTTTCTCTGAAAAAGACCATTTTGGAAAGTTGGGGGCAGGGGGTGGGCTCTATCAGCAGTGATCTACGGTGGGTGATTGCTAGCTGAACTTTTGCAGCCTGTTTTCAAAAAACAGAATGGTTACAGTTGTGAGAGAAATGGCTGGGTACTCAGCTTGGAGAATTTACTTTTGAAATATGCTCTATCTTTGTGCAAATTTGGGCTTTCAAACTTAGGGAAAACTTGCATTTTTAGGAAATTGGGCATTTGGGAACAGTCTCATGATGCTTTTGTCAGAGGATAGTCTTTTTCTTTTGAAACACTGGACCCAAATAAAGTAATCCATGGAAAACTGCCAGAACCAGGTAAACTTTCAAAAAGAAAATGGAGCTATAAAACAACTCAGGTAAGTGTTTTTTTGTTTGTTTTTTCCTAACCTAGACTCAAAGAATTATCTTGAGTGCATTTTTCTGAACACAACTGACTTAGGGATTATAATATAGCAAGGCTTTTTGGTATTTTTATATGGATATTTCACATATTATGCTGGACAAAAGGCATTGAAGGTAATGAAAGAATTTAAAAAAAATAACTTTAATAAATACACAGTGAGAATCTGACATTACTGTCATCCAGACTGTTTTAAGTTACAAGGATATTTAATACAATAATGCATTTTAAAGGTAGCTTCTATGTATTTTCAAAGACTTTTTTTAAATTTCTATTTGAACATAATTGAGATCATGTCATTGAAAGTTATTTCGGATACACCCATTATCTTTTTACAGTCAGAACAGACTAACATATATCTGCTGTTAGATCTTGCCTGTTGAGAGAAAGAACTGGCCTGGTAAATGAGACCCGGGGCTGAGAGTAGTTCCTGTTGAGAACGGGTAGGTCATTTAAACTTGCTCTGCAACTGGCTCATTTGCAAAGCAATGATAGAGCATTATTATCCCTACCACACACATAATGACAAAAAGCTACATAAATACAGGCTGACGTGTTCCAGTGGTAAACACTCTGAATACCAACGTGCACCTCTCATCCACTGATAAGCTCCCAGGCAGGCTTCAGCCTCTGACTGTGGTTGACTGGGGTTTGAGCAGACACCTGCACCTACCGAGTGGAATTCGGAACAGTTTTTTATGTGGTGCCTTTGCCCTCGAAGCATTTCATACAGAACCCTCGTTTCTCTCCATTTAGAAGTGCCTGGGATTCGGCCCCCTCAGTGATGAGAGAGCAGTAATTAGTACCAGGTGTAAATGACTTGAAACACAATATCCAAACTTTGAGAAATACAAACCCTGCAGAAAGTGCACAAAGACAAAAAGATTAGTTCCACCTGAAGTCTCAGACACTTCTACAAGGAGTCGACAATTCTGAAACGCTGACCTTTAATTTACTTCACCTGGCATTGAAATGATAGCAGCTCCAGAGCAGTCTGCTCTTACCAGATCAACTATTGATTCAGTAATAACTCAAGGGGCAGCAGCAGCATCTACTCCATCATCTTTTCCTCTGCTGCAGGAGGGTAATTTAGCAATTTACTCTAACTTTTGGCTTGAGATTTCATGAATTGATTAAATGTGTTACTTTATTATAAATGTTTAATCACTGAAAATACAAGGTAAATAGAAGTTATTCTTCAGTCGGCAATGCAACTTTAAATATTGACAATTTACTTCAGATAATTAACTTTAATTCAATTAACTTTAGATAATTAACAATTTAATTTAAAAATAACTGAATATCCCAGTTTTCCCTTGGATTTAGAGACCTGCTTCCTCACATTCACATAACATGTATCGTTATAAGAGATGACAGCTGCCTTTAGAGAGTCCTTGTGTTCCGATGATAAAAATACTGTTCCTATGGCAATTATAACTGCATGAGTTAAAAAAAAAAATAGAAAAAAAATCTGTCAGAACAGCAGCATGTGCCCACAGTGGTTTAATAATAATATAATTTCACATTGCGCAGTACTGTGTGTAGTTTTCAGTGTCTCTTTCCATAGGAAAATGGTCTCGCAACTGGTGGTCACGCAGCAGAAGTCCAATTGTGTAGATTGGACTATTACTGATACCCTGGAAGTGGTAACTTTTGTCCTTCCTTTGCTTCAAAAAATGTGTAAGAGAGTGTGATCAAATCAACTTTAGCCATTTTAGGGTCCTCTGCAAATTCTGGATCAATGTAGAAAAAGACAGGCATGTCCACTTCCTCTTGAGGATTAAGCCGCTGTTCTTCAAAACAAAAACACTGCAGTGGAGAGGGAAGAGAAAAAAAGCTAAAGTCACTATGGAGGTTCTCTGCCAAGGTGAGGAAGCACTGGATCTTTTAAATCAATTCTTATTCCCAGTACATTCCTGGCATCCAAAGAAGGATGAGCACTTGGGATAACAAGTGCCATCTCAGCAACGTTGACACCCAAGACAGCAATTTTGTTCCCCATGCATTATAAGAAGAAATAATCTTTTTAGTAAGTTTTCCAGAGGTACAAACTGGACAGGATACCCTACATCATTAACAAATACCTTCAGTCACTTCTGCTAACATACATTAGGGAACCTGTCTAATTTAAAATGCTGTGGCCTGTCTAAAAGACAGCAAGTCTCAGAATAAACATGACCACTTGAAAATTTGAAGGTATTTTCTCATATACCTAGAATAATGGATTCCAGGTTTGAAATTCACAATCCTCAGTTGTGGATAACAATTCCATTACATTCATATAAAGAAAAATGCAGTAAATTGTTCACACCTACTTGTATTTTATTGAAATACTGCCCTGCTTCAAAGGGCACAACATTGTAGGTAGAGATTCCAATGATTGGCTTGTCAGTAGGATTTTTTTGCTTATAAAATGCCAGTGCAGTCTCTCCTGGTACCACCTGTTAAAAAAAAAAAATCACATGAAGATCGCTAATATCCTGGAGCCCTCTATCCCTCAAAGTCATTTACTTTAAGCTGAGATTATTTTTTTTTGCCATTTCAAATTGATTACTCCTGTGCTTCACTATCATCTTGGTTATGGGTAGCTCACCCCTGTCTAAATTAAAAATATTAGAAGCATCCATATACATGCATTGATTAGTTTACCACTGCACTTCTACTATTCTTGGCACTTTATCAGTGCGCAGAGCTTTAACAGGCATATTTATATAGGGCAAACTTTTCCATTTTTAAGATTATTTTCTTTAAATAATGGAATTGGAAACCAATTAAGAAACAACTGATTTTGACAGCCTGTATCAGGAGCCACTTTTGAAACTGTAAAATGGGATTTTAAAAAAAAAATCATTTTTATAAGAACAATCTTGGAAGCTGAGTGGTAAGAAACTAAAGTACCAGCCTGGCACAACTGTGCAGTGTAAAGGAGCTAGCTAGAGTGGAAGCTTTTTTTCACACTTGTACAGAGTAAATCTGTTCTGGACAGTTGTAAACAGCTTTAAATCTCTTCTGGCAGCTCCATGGGGAAAACGAAACAACTACAGGAAAACTGCAGCACAGCCAGCAATAAAAGCCGGCAACAACTTTGTGGTCCGAGAGGTGAATTCTGCCTCTCCCTGCAGTGGGGAAATGCAATTCTGAATGGTACTGTGTGCAAGCAGCCCTGGCCTAGCACCCATTCGTGTTTTTTCTGGATAAAACACCCCGATGTGTGAGTCAACCCCCAGGACCAGGGTGACAGCAAAGGGCCTGAGCACAGTCTAAGCTTCTCTTTTGGGCTCCGTGTGGTAGTTGTGCGTTACGGAGAGCAGGGGCACTCACGAAGATCTCGGTCTGCTGCGGCCTGAAGTTCCACTGCAGGCTGGAGTGCACGTCCGCGTTGAACGTGACCTTCACGACGCGCTCCTTGACGGGCCTCATGCTCTCGATGCGCTCCGCGTCCTGCCCCTCGCCCGTGGTGCCCCCGAGGCCCGTGGCCTGCGGACACGGAGGGAGGTGAGTGCCCGAGCGCGCGGGGCCCTCCCGGCGCGGCGGCCGGCGGGGCGG
>NW_010576712.1:109983-133553 GCF_000705375.1 Tinamus guttatus
CTATCAAATTTTTATTTGCAGATTTGCTTTTCTTTTTTATCATGTATCCCCTTTATAGACAGTTGTCAGTCAAGAAAAACTAGTTTTGATGTGTATTACAGTTATTTGTATGATATGTCCCTGTAATTTTTTTTTCTGTATTAGCATAGCACTGTATGTATTTCTGTAATTACAGATGTGATTACTTTTATTTCTCAGGACTATTATGGGCCCTCATGGAATCAATCGAGCTGTTCACCGCATTTCTTTTTCTGATTGCCAGGATGGATTAGGTAATTAGATTGCACATTTTCTTTATTAAGAGTAAACTGGGTCTAAAAGTACCAGGTGAGCTTTCCCACTTCACACTGACGTTAGCAGAAATTCAATTTATCCGTCTTTGAATTTGATTGTAAAACCATGTGGCACAGAGGGTGGAATAAACAACAACAACTTATTTCCCATTTGTTTTGCAGGAGTTAAAATTATTGGAGGTTATCGAGCACAAACAGCTGAAGATTATGGGATCTTCATTAAGAGAATTCTGCCTGGAGGGATTGCTGCTGTAGATAGTCAGTAATTGTTCTTAAATTTTGTTACAAACTTGTTTTATACAAAAAGCTGCTAGGTCCAGTCATCTTTATTTTACTTTGTGTATGAATGTACTTAAAATAGCATGGGTTATGTTCCTGATACTGTGACTTCTCTTTAAGATAAGAGACATGAAGCATAGATGATTCGTGGGAAAATATTTTAATATTTTCAGTTTTTGAGAATATATTCTGACCTACATACAAAAGCAGTTGGTAAGCTCTCAGCATAGTCAAATAAGAATTGAGATGCCCCTGTTAGTTTGGAGGCATTAAGAGTCTTCGTTCCTGTAGAGAATCTGTATTTGTTGAGATCCAGTACATTTTTTTTGACTGTCATTTAGGTGTTCAGTGTGGAAGGAATAAATTATCCTACATATTTTTCAATACTAAAAAAATTTACGGAATATAATTCTGTCCCAGAGCAGTGTTTGGGTTTTGGGTTTTTTTTTTTTTTTTGAGATTCCCCTTGGCTTTATGCAGAATGATTACTTAAGGTGATCTAAATCTATTTCGAAAATATTAATTCCTAAACTTGACATTTGGAGAAAGTTAAAATATAAAATTAGTTAAAAAAAAAATCTTATAAATGGCTTTCTGGAATGTATAAACCGTGAATATTTTTGTACATTATAACTTGTAGCATAAATCAGCTGAAAATTAATTCTACAACTGGAATTGAATTGAAGGAAGTATAAATTCCAGTCTGGCAAATACCTATGTGTTATGTGTAAATAATAAAGAACAGCTAAATAACATTGTTTTTAGTGCCTCTTCTGAGATTAGTGATGCTGATAGTCTTCACGATATTATAGCTAAATTAGTATCAGAGCCTACGATGCTGAAAGTCATGATGTTATGTTTGCTGCAAACTGAAAGGAAAAGCTCTGCTTTGTCCTGGTGGTGTAGTATGTTCCCCGTTTTCCTGTTGACTCATAAACTCCTGTTAATCTCATTACAAGGCCGTTTGCTTACTGGAGACCTCATTTTAGATGTCAATGGAGAAAACTTAATAGGAGTAACCAATGAAAGGTATGTTTACACAAATGACTAGATGTTTATTAGAGTTTGGAATACTACATGTTTTCTGCTGTAGTGTATTTTGAATCACACTGACCAGTGATTAGGAGTAACTAACTCCTCAGAAGTCCTTGGAGTTAGTTATACTGGGAATGAAGGTGTCCTGTAAGTCTAGTTCAGTAAAGCTGTCATGGAACACGACAGCAATTTACATGCTTGGATAATGACAGAATAGTCCAATTCTTAAGGCTCTAGATTATAAAATGTATTTGAATGCACTAAAACATTGATATGTTACAATATTAACATTCTAGTAATTATCTGTTGCTTTCATACACGTGAAAGTAAGTGATGCAGCTAACAAGAATCAATTGTTTGTAATGAAGCAATTAAGGAGAAGTAGAATATGTTCTGTGGAGTGTGTTGGATGTTTTCTGTAGCTGGATCATTAGTGATCAATATGAAGTCCACAGGGTTGAGTGAGGTGCAAACAGATAAAAATTACAGTGTGCATTGCTAAGGGAATTCCTGAGCAACGAGGCATACCTAAGTAATACCCTGGTCTAGATGGCTAATCCTCTGGGAAATCTAGGAAAGCAGTAGGATGGATCCTGGAAGAGATGTGGGTAAAAGGGAAGGGAAAGACATGGCAGTTCCAGTTGGCTCCTGTCATCAAAGCCAGGGTCCCTGCAGAGCCTGGCACTCCCTTCTCCAGTGCCCAATGTGGGTTATGCTGTTGACAAGCTTTCTTCTCTCTGTCTGCCAGTGAAAACTATTATCTACTTCAATAATCTCTTGATTTCCTACTATTTTACTGTTACTCAGAGTATAGTTTGTGACAGAACACCAGTATATATATGTACTTTATTGTTTTTTCCTCCTTTTAGGGCTGTTGACATCTTGCGAACAGCATCAGCATCCAATCATATGTCTCTGCTAGTTGCTAGAGATGAAGAAGCAAAGTAAGAGAAAAATAAAACATTGTTTTAAAAAAGCATTCTACCTCAAAACTGATAAAATTCAATGCTATACCTAAAGTAGAGAGGGGGATTTTGTGTAGATTTCTTCCAGATTAAGAATTATTTGTGGGATTGCATAAGATGTCAGGGCTTTCTGTGTTATGGTAACACTTTATTAGTGTACTGGGCAATGCAAAATGAGTTGTTCTGTTCAGTTTAATTACACTTTTACATCAGTTAAAGTAGGAAGCTTCAATTTCAGTTTTGAAATGACTGAAACCCTATGCTACCTGCTAAAAGTCTTAAAAGCTATTTGTTGTGATAATAATATGTTGCTTTTCATTATTTTAGAATATCAGAAGTGCTAGCAAAAATAATATTAACCCCCAGGAGTACTAAACTATGATTTAAGCAGGTCTTACTATGTAAAAAAGGCAAATATGGTTATCTCTTCTCATCCCTTCCCACCCAAAGTTCACTTTTCAGTCTCCAATGACTTCTGAATTAGTCTGGATAAGTAGGTTAAACTGTTCAGGGTAGCAGGTAGTCCAAAATTCCTCTATTATTAGGACATTTGTACTAAAATACTGCTTTAATCTTGTTATCTGAAGTTAAGCATATAAACCAATATTAGCATAGAATTGTGGGGCATATTAGGATGGAAAGAAGCCAGGAAGCCCATCCAGGTCTGTGCTTGCTTTGCATGTAGCAGCTGTTTCCTCCAAAGATTTATGTAACTATATTGGATAGTTTTTGGAAGGGTGTCTGCTGCTATTTGCTTTTCATATGATGTTTGAAGTAATCTTTTCATAAAGGACTTTTTTTCTAAATTCCTTTAGCCCTCCATCTGCCTTACGTGT
This sequence comes from Tinamus guttatus, assembly GCF_000705375.1. The sequence goes on from NW_010576712.1 coordinate 113,392, forward strand.
GTTTTCTGTCGCTTTATTTTTGTATTTTGCAGAAATCTAAATGACTCCATAGCCTCTGTTCTCTCCTTTTTTACCAGACAGTATAGATAGGAGGTCCTCTCTTAATCCGCTTTTATCTAGAGCATAATGACCTAGTTCCTCTAACCTCCTTGAATATTTAAAATCCATCAATTCTGCTGCTTAGCACTATCTGCTTGTAGGATTGCATCAGTTAATTTTATTATTTTATTTTTAAATAATACATCAAACTGAGATTTTAATAACCCTTTATAGTCCCGATAATTACTTGAGAATTGCAATCCCAAGAAAGTGCAGTTTCTGTTCTCTAACTCTGTAAGATTAATTTGCTGATGTTTCTGGTTTACATCATTCTAGATAATTTTGCTTCTATTTTCTGTTTAAAAAAAAGCTCTTACTACTGAAGCAGTTATAACTCAAACTGAAAAACTTACAGGGTAAAGAGAGGTAATTAAGCATTTTTACCAATATTCCATTGTATTTGTAGTCTGTAGCTCTTCCATCCTTATCCTTTTGTCAAATTTTGTCAAAGAGCATCTTTTTATTGCCACAGAAAGGAATTCCATCACCTGATGGACAAGTATGGCTCTCATAGCAACACCGACTCTGCAAGAAGTTCTCCAACACAACTATTGGCAGGTAAGGATATTACTGTGCTTTTCATGGCAGGGAAAACAGGATTGCTTCCAGTCCTGGTATAGCCTCGTGGGACTATAGTCATCCTTCTGTGGAGTAGAATATATAGTACTTAAAACAGTTTTCATTTTGGGGAAGGTGTGTTAGACCAGTCAGAGCAAATGTCTGAAGTCAGGCAAAACACACATGTTTACTAATGACTTTAGCATTCACTGTGTAATCTAAACATGCAACTTGACAGGTCCATGCCTCAGTTTCCCCAGCTCTAAAATAAATGTGCTACTAGCTATGTTCAGTGATTTTAATTAACTAATAGTATGAAAGGTGTTTAGTATTTGTATATAAAACATGACATAAGATTTCAAAATAGCAATAAAGACTTGGGTTAGATTACTTGATGTTCTCATCCTCCTGGAGTGGTTGAATGTCTTCATATATCTGTGCAGTCATCCTTCAGGAAAGAGACTCGAGATGTTTTGGAGGTTTTGTTTGCTTGTTTCCAAGCTGGACAAAAAAAATCATGACTTGCTAGGTTTTTAAAAAAGTGCTTTTGGAAACCTGAGTGGTTCTTAATTTTTAGCTGGGCAGAATCTTTAGTTAGATGCTTGTTTTTGTGTGCATGCGCTTTCTAACATGAAAATAATCCAGTGGAATTATTTACATGAATTGAAACAAATGTGTGCAAATGTGTGTTTTATTTCTTTTTTTTTTTCTTATTTCCTCTCCCTTTTTTTTGTCTCCTTTAAGCAAAACGTATTGACAGCCTTTCTTCTGGGTCATCCTCAAGGTCACAGAGTCCTCAGTTCCATCCAAAGGATATTACTGCCATGAACAGCAGAAATGATTCTGTCCTAGCACCGTCCCCAAAGCTGGCAAAGTAACTTCTGAAATGACTGAAACTCTCTTGTTCAAACTGTAGAAATTACTGTATTAGGTTGCTCAAGAAAATACTGCATTAAGCACTGAATGCTTAAACATTTTCAATTATGTAACTGATAACACTACTGATATTTCAAATTCTTTCAGTATTAACCAGCTATTTTTCTCCTCATTTTCCCATTTATTTATTGTTTACAGAGTAAAAGTAGATTAATTGAGTTGTCTAGATCTAATGAATAATGCCCCTGGTTTATGTGTGCACAGATGCTCCCATAAACCTGTCTGTAGTACTGAGTTTGGTCCTGTGAAATGGTATATTGGTTATTTAAAAGATAAGTCGGAATTGCCAAAAGTAGTAACTGAAATTGCTGATTTTGTAGTAAGTAGACACTGTAGTGCTTGAACATTTGGATTAAATGTCTGCTACTTCAGTTTGATTGCTGTAATACATATTTATGAAATCAACAAGCTAAAGGTTACATCAGTTGTGACTCTAAATTGAATATATATTTCTGTGGAGTAATTCTGTTCTTTTTCTTTTCCTAGGGATAGTGTGTTTCAGATTATCTCTGTTTGTAAAGGAACAAGCCTAGGTTTGAATATTGTAGGAGGAATTAACAGAAATGAAGGGCCTTTGGTTTATATTCAAGAAGTTGTCCCTGGTGGTGACTGTCATAAGGTAGAAAATTTAAAGACCTTTTTTTCATTTGTTTCTAACAATTGCAATACATAAACCAGGACAATTTATAAGTTTTTTTTTTTAAAAAAAGGGCAGAGGACTCTTTCATCTGCTTCAAGCACACAAAGCTGCTTTTCCAAGCGTGCTCTTTTGTATCCTGTGTTCTTATGGTTATTTTGATGGATAGATACTCGTGTTTTCTTGCCAAGTATGTATTAATTTCACCAGCAATGATTTTGCCACAAACTTTGTCTATAGCTATTTCTGACCCAGATTTTCTAGATTAAGGGTAATCCCAAAATGCAGTGACAGCAAGAAAAAGTACAGTGTTTCTTCAAAACTTCTTTTAATCGATAAACAGTAATTTTTTGTGCTATTTCATGGTGGCCTTTAAAACATTTTCTCATCATAAATATCTGATTTGAAGCCTATCACATTTTTAATCAATGGAATGAGAGTCATTAATCTGCAGTAGATTCTAATATTAGCAATATTAGAGATAATTGTCCCACTTTGACTATCCCAAAGTTTGAGGAACCTAGACAGGAAATATATTTAGAGTTTTTGCCACAGGAGGGCAGCATTGAAGTTCACATCTTTTAATAGGCTGGACGTAATCAGAATGGAGGATGCAGGACTTAAGTAACAAGAAATTTAGCAGAGTTCTGTCAAGCAGATAATGCGTGTGTGTATTGTAAATACCAGCTTAATTTTTATATTTCCTACAATATTTTTATACAAAGTTTGTTGCATACCTGTAGGCTATTTCTGTGTTTGATCTCTTAGAAATTGAAGAATACAGACATGTTGCATGTATTTAATGCATGTTACATTAGAAAAATGTGGCAGTTCTTAACAGATGGAAAGATGTGGCCAGCGTGCTCTACTTAGACATTCTTCCTGTAGCATTAACAGTTGTTGGAAAATTTGTGTGTGTGTGTTTGATTTTGATTTGTTGTGGATTAGGACGGGCGATTGAAGCCTGGAGATCAGCTTGTATCCATAAACAAAGAGTCAATGATTGGTGTTTCCTATGAAGAGGCGAAAAGTATCATCGAGAGAACAAACATGAGGTAATTGTATTTGTCAGGCTTCCAAACCTCCAAAATGGTTGTTGTGTGATACCTGTACTCAGATTAATGTAAAACATTTTGTCATGTGTGGTTTGAGGAAATAAAAAGGATATTCCTGATTCTGAAATATTCAGCTATGACACTGTTTCTTATAAAAAGGACCAAATGTGTCATTTATCCCTGTATAATTATGGCAAACTTTCTTTCCTTTTAAAGGAAATCAAAAACATACTACATGTTGTTCTAGTGCTAGGACATGGAATGTCCTTAAAAAAAAAAAAAATCACACATGGTGTTTGGGAATTTTTTTGCGAGAGGAGCATATCATCTTATGAACAATGTCATATGCAACGTGTTCTCTTATTTTCATTTTAGATTTGAAAGTTTTTGGGAGATAGCTTTCATTAGACAAAATGAAAGCTATTCAGAGGAACTGCAGCGACCGTCCAGTCTCTTAACACCATCCTCTGTAGTTTATGGAGAGCAACAGGCTGCAGTAGTTAGTCCCCTGGCATCTCCTAATGGGAAGCTTGTTTCGAGGCTCACCACTAATGCTGTGAGTAGACTTAGGACAAGTGTTAGTATAAACTGAGCAAATGGTTGTTTTCTGAATTCTACTCAGGCTTCAGTATAGGGTTCCTTTACTTCAGTTTCTATTCTAGTAAGAAAAATGAGTGGCTCCTTTCCTACAAAACGTTTATTCTTTGGAATATCAAGACTCTTCCAGATGGCTTACTGTGTAACAGTAGAATAAACCAAACTGATGAGAGAGATAAGAATACAGGTTGACTTGTGATGAGAAAAGAAATCAGCTGAAGGAAACATTGACTGCATTCTTACATGCAAAGGTTTTCTTTGGTGTTTCCTAGGCAATAAAGGTTAAGAAGGAGATATTTTCTGTTTAGTCAATTATGTATTTCAAAGTTAGGGAGTCATTGCTTACTATGTATGTGCGAGTACAGATCTCACAAGTTACACCTCCTCCATGGTAATGAGATTTTTGATCAAAAACCAGAATCCATTCATTATTTTAATTCAAATAGTTCACCCTTGCTGTACAAAGCAGTGTTGACCTTAAGACAAGAAAGAACATTTTAGAATTACTCCATTATTTTGATTTTTCAAAGATATTTTACAATTTGAAGCATTTTTTAACACCAAATTAATTTTTTTGAACAAAAAAGAGGAAAATGTTCCATGTTAACTATGAAGTCAGAAGAGGTGATTCTCAGCTGTTCTTACGTTCATATTTGAAACTCCTGCCCATTTGTTCTTTCTTATCAGAAATATAAACATAGAAGCAGGTTGCCCATAGAGACTCCCCTGTGAAAATATTCATTCTCCATCTGTGAAAATATTCAAAACTCACTCAGCTGTACAAGTCCTTGATCTAAATTGGCACTGGCTTGAGTGTGCTTGCAATTATGTATGGGCTAGACCACTTACTTTCTTAAGTGGTTCCTTGCCACAAAACAAGCAAATTTCTGTTTGTAGGTGCAGTGGATCTGAACAGATGCCTTTAACTTTTTTTCTTCTTTAATGACATTTCTCACTTTCCCCAGCTTGAGCAGCTCTTCTCTCAGGATTGTTTTAGTCTAGCCACTCCTTTGCTCTCCCCTCTGCCTTCCTTCTCCTCCCTCTTTTGGGGGTTAATATGCCTGTCCAATTCATCTGTATTTTTTTTTGTTTTTCGCTTGTTTTAGGAAATGGCATTTCATGACTTTTTTCTTTTTCCCCACTCTATCTCCCCACAGATGGAATCTGGAATAAGGAAGAGAGAGCAATCTCCAGTTGCAACTGTAGACAGCAGCCCTACCGATGCACCTGCCCCCGGTAACTTCCAATTTAATTCTTTTTTTTTTTCCTCACTGACTCTCCTATACAAAATACCACTTAATCCATAGACTTTAAAGAAAGAAATATTGGGCCTTTTTTAATATCACATAAAAAAAAAAAGTTTTATTTGAAAAACGTCACTGAACAATCTATTTATCTTGCAGCAGACTGTGTCTTTAGTAACCAAATGTTATCATTTGTTATATAGCAGTAATTGTAATAGGCTCAGTTGAAATCAGATAATGAAGACTTATATGTAGATCAAGATTAGGTTGCCATAGAAACTGTTCTTTCATGATTTGTTGAAATTCTGCGGATGTATACAGCCTGCACCTTAAAAAAAATCAGGACAGCATGTTGAAAGAACAGAAATATGTGCGAACCTCCTTAACATTTTGTTTTGTTTTCTAGTTTTTAACAAATAGAATTCTAGAGTAGTTTCCTGAATGTATATGGGACAGTGGTTTTCAAACAAAGACAATATTTACTTTGATCATATTTTAAAATATATATTTTGAATTTTTAAAAAAAGAAAAAAATGTAAAAATGCAGACATCTGACATGATAAGTTATATTGTTTCATTTCATAAGTGTAGCTTTATGGTTTTTTTCTGCATGAAGACCTGAACTATATTCTTCTGACAATAGTATGGATAGCATATCCATAGCAATAGGATATCCCCTGCCCCTCCAAATGATCTGTACCTGTCTGAGAAGGGAGAGGACAAACATATCGAACCTGATTTATCCTAGAGGTTACTCCACTGCCATTATTGTACCTGGGATTATTATGACCCATATTAGATATTCTAGTTCTAAATGAAACAATCTCCATATTAAAAATGTGATCAGTTTGCTCCCTGTTCCCTGTTATGGCATATGAACTTTTGAAACTGGAGAGATTGTAATATTTATTAAAGTTTAATTTAGTGTGACAAAGCTGTTTGATTACTAATCACAAAAAACACAACTAAGCACAAGGCAGAACATGTTCAGATTATCAGACTCTTGATTAATATTATGCAATACATGGAAGGGTCACAGTTGCTTAAAAGAGCTCAAGAAAGTCACAGTTTTTTAACATCTCTGAATAACATAGAACTAATGACTGCAAAAATCACTACTAGAACAGAAAGTGGAAATTCTTGACAGCCCCAGTGTACTGTCTCTTGTCACTTTTTCACTTTAGTCTTACTTAATCCTTTCATATAGCACATCCTTAGTCAAAGCTGTTACTTCTTACTGCCCTTTTTCAAGAAGAACCTTGAAAAATTCAAGTAGCTCTGAAATTTTAAAAAATTCTGTAATAAAAATGAGCATAATCTTGAGAAATTCTTGCAGAAATTCTTGCAGAAAGCTTTTTCATTCTGAGATGAAAGGAAGAGTGCCAATTCACTGGATGTCCTAGCCCACTGTCTTCAGAATTTAATATAGCTTGTGAGAGGTGGTAGTGTCAGAGATTTTCAAGATGCTTTGGTTTATGCTTTGGCATAGAAAGAGAATGTAAATTACTTTGAGCTTGGAAACAGATACTCTGTGAAATAATAAAATAAAAAGAACTCTTCTGTTGCATTAGATAGATTCTCAAACTGCAAGGTTTTCCAGTTTTCAAATTATGTTTTTTTTTGATTGAGCACCGCTCTACTCCATTAATGAAATAATAACTTAAGATTTAAAATATATTCCTTTTTTCTCTGCAAAATTGTAGCCAATTAATTTGTTCATTTAAATGGAGAGTAATACATTAAACAGCCAAAGAAATTGCAAGTTAGCTGTTATTTTTGCCTGTAGCCTGTGTTCAAAGGCTCCAAATGGTGCCGCCTCTTCTGTTGTTCAAGAGCAAAGTTTCAGAACAGATTATTCAGAAAACAAAACTTACAACTCAATCTTCATTTAATTAAATTTATTTTTTTTTCTTCTTAGTTATCTCCCCCAACAACATTGATGATTATGGGCTGCGAAGGAAGAATATCTTGAACTCTACAGTTCGTCTCAAAGCAGAAAAGCTGGAGAGAGTAAGTACTTTTGGTTTTTGAGAGGACTTTTTTCCCACCCTTGGTGCATATAAAGCAACATGAGAGTATTTCTAGCTCATTAAGCGTGAAGACATAAAATATACATAAAATATTCTATTTGGATAGTTCTTTCAGATTGCAAACTGATGCTTCATTTTATATATTGGACAAATAACTGTTTTTGCCAGTCTAGTTAGTGTTTAACTCTGTTACCTTCTGGGAATCTGAGTGTCCACCAGGACTTTTAAGGCTGTTGCTAAGGAAGAAGGTTTTTACATTCATTATACTGATTATTATTCAAGGATAAATAATATCTGAATATCTCTCAATTAGAAGGCAGTCATAAAGAGTCTCTGTAAAAAGTCTCAGTGTTGTCCCTGAGAGGATATTATGATACAAAAAGGTTGTTTGAAGTGGAGTTTTTCAATTACTTCACCCATGTTCCTGCAGTCATTATCCCTAGCCTTTTTTTTTCTTTTTCTCCAAATAAGTCTTCCTTTTCCAGGCATTGAATTATCTGGGGATACAGCCCACAGATGAACAGCAACAAGCCCTAAGGCAGCAACTTGAGAAGGATTCTGAAGGAACAGTGTCTTTTGGAGGTAATCATTTGTTAATTGCCCTAGAAAATGATGCAACACAGAAGTATAAAAATGATAGATAATACCAATTCATACATATTTTATATTAAATATCTTTTGCATCTATGTGTAAATACTGAAATAAAAAGGAACTCTGAGACAGGAATCTTTTTTTCTAAATTTTCTAAATTTCTAAATTTGCCTTGCAAATAGGGCATCTTAATAGTGTAAGGATTTTTTTTTCAAAGAAAAGGGTTTGTCCTTAAAAGATTTAATTAAAATGACATATGAAATACATTTTAAACACTTGATATATTTACTCTTATGTCTTAAGATGCTTTGTTAAATAATGGCTTTCATTTTAGTTGTAACTAGTTGTAGAAAATAAGAACACATAAGAAATAAGTGCTTAAAGAGTTCACTTTATAGGTGAACTTTCATCTCAGGTCTATTTTGAATATTTTGTTCAAGTTTTTCATGGCCTAATCTAATGTTCGTGCTTTAAGAGTAGTGTCCAAGAAAACTATAGAAGAAGGAAGAAGCTAATGGGGGAAAGGCTCTGTATTTATATAGGGTTTCATGATATTAGCAGTTGTATTATATTTGATGATACTAATACCAAACTGAAAGCACAGACTACAGCAACACAGTCTAATGCATTTTTTAGATTTTGTTCAGGTTTCAAGGAATCTGTTCTCTTTGCAATTGAATGCAACAGATGGTGACCAAAAGCCTGAAACATTTGAAGCCAATGAAATTACCAGTTTTTCAGATTCACAGGTAAAGGAAGAGATTATTGGAAAGCTTATTATTATTTATTTATTTATTTTTAAAGATTATTCCTATTTGAGACAACTTTTTAGAACAGTTCTACATCAGAACTTTCTTTAAAATAACCTAGTTTCTGAAGCAACCTACTTTGAAGGAAGCAGTTCACATAACTATTTGTGATTGTTAAGAGTATGGACAATAGTGATTTACTGAGGTTCCTTAAGTGGGTTATGTTTTACTACTCACTGTGTGATTTGAACTTCCATACTGAGGAACAATAATGTTACTGTTCTATTGGAAGAAAAGGTGCTTACAATTTTAACAAAGAACAAATTGTTAAGTATTTCTGCAAATAAGTATTTTTGAATAAGCTTAAAATTAATATTATGCTCTCATTTTATTAACAACACCTTTTAAGAAAAAAAAAAGGTAAATGACAGAGAGATGCAGTTAGCACTGGTTTCTAACTCTGCCTGTTTAAATATGCACAGTTTGCAGCTTGTGATTTGTTGGAGGATGACATGGAAAGGCTTAAGAAAGAAAGAAATGAAGCTTTGAAAGAAATAAGCAAATTAAAGGTAATACTTAATTTTCATTGCTTCTAAATTGTTCAATAAAATTTATTTTCTGAATGATCATTATTCGAAAACTTCCAAACCTGACAAGAATCAATCTATGATGGCCCTATTTTTTTGTACTCTTTTCTTAAACGTGCAATCAAAGACAGGATATTGTGTTACAAATACTCATGGTCTGACTCAGTATCTTCTGTATCTACCTTTGGCAGTATTTTAACAACCTTTCTGATAGAAACAATGGTCATAAATCTAATGGTGAAAATAACTTGAATATTAAGAACTTATATAAGAATATATACAAAATGAGTGTCTTTGCTTATTTAATGTTATTAGTAAACCTTATGTCATGGCTTAGAAGCAGCAGTATTATAGAAGTCATTAGTAAGTACATTGGTAGAAGTACAGTCATGTTGAGTGTTACTAGCTGTACTTTTGGTTGAGCTGCTTGGTCGTAAGTGAAAAATGAGAATAAAAACCAACTATTTCTCTCTTAGATCTAATTATTTCTTGTTCCCCCTCCCATCCTTCTTTTCTGGACAGGAGGAATTGTCTGAATCTGTGAGCTTACACAAGCAGTTATCAGAGGAGCTGCAGACAGTCAAGCAAGTATGTTGGAGTGTTTCAAAATGGATAATTCTGAAGATTTGTTCTTTTTTTTCTCAGTTGTTTTGGGGAATATCTTGTTTCTGCATCCATGTTCTCTGAAAATTATCAGGAGAAGAAATCACATTTGTTTAGCAAATTTAGCCATCTTCCATATCTTAAGATAAATTTCCAGCTGTGTTTGTGTCCTTCATTTATAGCTTGCCTTCAAAACCGGGTAACTAACCAGTTTCCTACCACTTCTACCCAACATTATCCTTATTAGTGGTTTTCTCTTACTGAGCTGCTTGGCCTTTCTCTACTGCTACACACACTCCTTGTAGGTTTGTCTTACTACTGTCTGCCCCATCAGATATCATAAATAAAAACGCAGCAGTTTAAAAATATGTCGTCTTAGGTTACATTACGACTAGGTTTACATTTTTCTTTATAACTGTGTATTTGTTGAGCATCTTTATTATAACCTTCAATATAATATAACTGCTTAAAGCTTTCTTGGTTCATATTGTCATATTGTGCTCTGCAGTGCAATAAACTAGATTGATTTTTGACTGAAACTTAATTGGAAGATGTGTTACAAGAGCTCATCTCATCTTGCACTTGCTAGGGGTGTTCAGTCTATCAGTCTAGACTAGAGCTTGTACAAAGTAAAAACACTAAACTGCAGATTTTATGGCCATCATTTCCTCAGGACTGAGTGTTTCAGTCTACCTGGGTGCTCCTGTCAATAAGGCAGACTTAGCCAAAGGCTATTTAAGGTAAATAGCTTGTCTGTGGTGAAGGCAATACCCACTTTCTACCACATGAGGCCGTCAAACTTTTATTTTTCTGGGAACTATTGTCATGTGACTTTAAAGGTCAGCTCTGCATGGAAGAGTATGAACTTCCAGGGACTAAATATTATTTTCTCAGAACTACTTTAACTAATTGGGATTGAAAAGGATCAAGATAGTGAAATGAAAGGGAAGTCAAATATTACAGGCAGTTTGAGCAATATTTTATTTGGAGCCTGTTTTTTAGAAGGTAATAGCAGGCTTTTCATAGAATTTGGAATGCTGTTCACACTTCTGGTGCTGTCAGGCATTTTATATACTTTTCTGTAGCTTAGAGCAAAAGTTCACACCTTCCTTTAATTGGCACAGAAATTCATTCCACGGCCAGGAGGTTGCAGAAGGCTGCTTCATCCTGAAGACCCCCTAGTCCTCATCATATTGATAGGGCCCCCTCTTTTTCTGCTGATGGTTTGTTGGTTTGATCTGTACATATGTGTTAGGGTCACCACTGCCTTAGGGAGTGCGTTAGGAAAAGGTCCCTACCCTGCCTTAGTGCTGTGCAAGGAGCCAGCTCTCAAACCAGCAGACACACACACAACAACAAGCTTTGAAACAGACTCTGTTTCCAGGCGGAGAAAATAGGAAATCATATAAAATACACACATCTAATGCTTTGTTTAAAAAGAAAATACAAAACCCCTCCAAAAAACTCTGTGTTATCATTGCATGATGTCATTGTAAGGTTTTTTTAAAATGTACCTTTTATCGCCTGTAGTCCCATGATGGAAAGCTCTAAGCTATATAAAATCAATGTTGCCTGTATTCAGTAATGAAGTTAGTGTTTGCTATGTATGTGATTACCTTTTAAAAATATTTTATTTTCTGAGAGACCAGAATGTCCCTGGCAATCTTCCAAACTGGTACCATATTGCAAAGCCATTGTAAATATGAGGAAGATGATGTGCTATATATGTCATTCAGATAAGTTTACTTATACCCCAAAACACATATCCTGTATTAAAATTAAAGATTTATAGAGTAAAGATCATATGAGGATGAGATTGGTAGGAACGGTGACCTTTTTACAAGAAAAACATTGTGGTATAAGAAAACCTGACCGAAGAACCGGTTGCCTTTGATTTTCCAGGAACATTGGTTTCACTGCCAATTACTGGAAAGTTATTTCCTAGTTATAGATTCTCAGTGTGTCTTTCTGTTCAGGCTCTGTCCCCATCTAGCCTCATTTCCAACCAGGATACAGTTATAACAGTAGGATATAATAAATTCTGGAGTAGAATAGGAGTAGAATATTCACCCAATTGTCTTTGGCTGAGGAATTTGTACAAAGAATTTTCACTTCTTTGAATTCCTTTATTTAAAGATTATAATTTTAATAATGTATTCCTATTAAATTAATTTATTTCTCCATAGCTTAAAAGAAAGCCAAGGGGAAAAATAATTTAGTGTGTCTGGTGATAGTAAACCTGAGAGCATGCTGTATATCTACATATGTCTGTATATTTTTTTTTTCTTTGCAATGGGGGCAGTTTTGGATATAGATAACTTTGTGATGAAATAATTTAAAAAGTTGTGGCTGAAAAAAGCTGTTTATTTTTCTTCCTGAAGAAGCAAGTGCTTTCTGATAAAACTTAAGAAGGAAAGAGTTTGTGCTCTAGGTGAACTTGGGTCCTGTGACCTATGTCAGTTGTTTTGCATTAAATTTAATTAAGCATTAAGGCTCATAGGAGTTTATTGATTGTGTACTTTGAGAAAGACACGAATAAGGACCCCCGTTCTTACACAGTGTACTGCAGACACTCAGCTGCAAATGGTCAGAGTCTTTATTAGCTGCTTAACCAGGAGTTTGTTGAACTAGCTACTTCCAGAAAGTGTGTGTGTATCTTCCTTTTTACTCTGATTTTTTTTTGTGTAAGACACGTCATTCATACATATTTTAAGAATAATTTGGACTGAATACCTTCTAAAGTCCATCTAAATAATGTTTCCACTCTGATTTAAGTGTGAATTAAGGCAGTAATAATCATATGTGAAATAATAACAAATACCTTAGAAGTGTTTTCTTAATACAGAAGTGATCGGACAGAGTAACAGTGTCAGATACATTTCTATAAAAATTTCGTTCTATTAAATTACAGTATTCATGGAATTCACAATTTAACTTATTAGGAAAATTGTCTTTATTTGCAAAAACCTGTTCTTTCACTGCACATAGTAAATTTGAAAATTAAGAAATGAATCATCTAATCATCAATTCTGAAAGGCAGCCTTAATGACAACTGCAATATTCTTGAGCTAAATCAATACGCCCCTCTCTCTAGTTCTCTCAGCAGGTGTTGCAACTTTTCAATTAAATTCTGTCGCTTATAGGAAGCCAAGGCAGCTGTGGAAGAGGCAAGAGCCTTGCGGAGCAGGATTCATCTCGCGGAAGCGGCGCAGCGGCAGGCGCGGGGAATGGAGCTGGACTACGAAGAAGTAATTCGCCTGTTAGAAGCTGAAATTGTAGAGCTGAAGGCTCAGCTCACTAATAATTCTGGCCAAAATAAAGTAAGCAAAGCAGTCGCCTGTCGTGGTTACCATGGTTTCCTCGCTGTTGTCATGTATCTTGTTTTCATTTTCTTTTCATCTGCTTTTCTAAAGTAGGTCACTGTTTGTCTTGTATTATTCAATAACTGGAATGATGCGTGGTGAAGGGGGTAATGCAAAGTGTACGAGCCTTTCTTTACCCAGATAGCTCTCGGCTGGGAAAATAGGAGCCAGATGCATATGTGTCCTAGGTCAATATGACACATCTCAAGTGCGTTCCTAACATGGAATACTTGATGATGATGCATATATGTGTAGGTTTCGTGTATATGTAAAAATGACCTCATCGTTTTTATTTTTTCATTTAGAAAATAGTAATAATTTGAATATTCTATTTTGACTAAATTTGGACTTAATCAATGCAATCTTTTAAATATGGTTCCTTTTCCCTTTACTACCCCCTCCAATCTAAAAGAGCTAGGTAGATATTGCTTAAATGGTGAGCTTTAAGAGAAGATTTAAATGTAAATTTGTAAATTTGATTTTTAGTGATTAAAATTTTTTCTTAATTTTGAGCCTATTTTGGTCTAAATCTTTTGTTTAGCAAACAGTTTAGCTGAACAAAGCTGCTCAGAAACAAAGGAAGATCTTCCTCATGGTCCTCACATAGGAACAGTACTGGGGACACAAGCTGAGACCTCGAGCCTCCAGGACTTGAGCTAATGAGACAAAATGTAGCTGGGGCTCACGTTCTGTGTAGCTGGAGTGCAGAAAGGATGCTGAATGCTGGTCAGTACGTTACACAAGTGCCTATAGAGCAATCCTAGGGGGTGATTTTCTCCCAGATATGCTGCAATTACCCCACTGGGCAGCGGATGTTCCCACTCAGCTCAGTGAACCGAGTTTGTTAGGGCACTTGCCATTTATGCCACCCTGCTGACAGGTCCTGCCGGTTCCTGATCCCTTCAGTTCCAACCAGCCGAAGTTTCATCTCTCTTAATATTTTTATCTTCTTATTTTTGTTTACTGTAATGCTAAAAGCTGGAAACTATAGTAATTTAGAAGCTGATTTTCTAGCAGATTAGACATGCCTCCTTGGGAATAGCTACTCTTTTTTTAATGTTATGTTAAACTTTTTGGACATCCATTTTTAATTCCCCATCTTGTATGCCAACCCTACAAGAATATGATTCAAAGGAAAGCCTTAAAATAATGTGGACCAAATATCTTTCCTAGGATAATATCCAAGACTTGAGAAAGAGAGTCACAGTGCTTGACTGCCAGCTGCGGAAATCAGAATTGGCTAGGAAGACCTTTGAGGTGGCTACTGGAAAGTTGCTGCAATTTGTAGAGGTAACTTAGCCTATTATTTATAGAAACACTCTATTTGCAAAAGTTGCGTATTGGCATTTAAACAGATTAAATGCTAAACTGTACACAAACACTTTGTGGAGACCATTTCACAACTTAAAACAACTTGATAGAAAAGAAAGTAGTGTTATAAGGCAAGGCCATGTAGGAGTTTATTTAATCTTTGTATATATGCAGAACAAATGAAATTAGTCAGAAATTTTTAAACTATGGCAATTTCTGTGAAATTCCTCAGAGGGGAGAGGCAGAAATAATTTTTGAAAACATTTTGTAGTTATAAAGCAAAACCAATGAAATTCTAATATTTACTCCACTTAAAAGTTACTCTTTTAGTTTTTATTTCTATATTAAAGCTAGCATACAGAATCCCAGAATAGCTGAAGTTGGAACGGTACTTTTGCAAGCATCACCCTGCTCAAAGCAGGGTCAAATAGGACAGGACCTTGTCCTCCTGAGTCGTGCAGTCTCCGTCCTTGGCAATATTCACAATTTCCCTGGGCAATCTGTTCAAGTGTATACTACCACTCAATGCATCTTTTCACAATATAACACCAAAAGATATTTGCATTAATCTATTTTATTCATTATGTAAAATATTGATGGGTAATTACTTAGTGTTTCTGAAATATTTATCTTTTTGTAGATGAAAGTGATTTTGTTGAAATGGAACAGTTTGACAAGTTCAAGATATGTCAGGCTTTGACTAGATTCAGTGCCAAGAATTTGCATGTGTGTGTGGATTAATAATTCCAGTCATAGGCTTTTTCTGGAAATACCAGTTACATTAATATTTGAAAAATGAGAAGCAGCAATTTTGAAAAATGCTAATGGCCAGGATAGTAACTATAAATGTCTGTCAACCTGCATCATTTTGTAAGTTCTGTAGTAGTTGTTTAGCAGAATCCTTGCTATTGAGGGATAGGAAGATGGAGGGGATGGAGTGACAAGGATCTTTGAAGTCAACAGGAAAATCAGTTGCTCAAATCACTGTTTGTGTTGTACACCCGTTGTCGGGGTATGGAGAAGGTATCTTGCATTTTATGATGACAGAGAAATGTCAGCATAGAAATGGATTTAGATTGCATTGTTGGAATAGGAAATTATTGATGGCATAATGAGTGGAAAATGCTTTTACCCATCTGGCTGGGAGACACTAGGCAGTTTATAAATACATGTCAATCCTCCCTGCCTCACCCTTCACCCCCTGCCTCCCATCCACCCAATTAGAATAGTGATTTATAAAGTACTAACTTCTTGACTGTGACCAACAGGTTGTGCATGAAATACTCTCAGATAACTCTGCTTCCTCGACAGTTGTAAGGTAAGCAAATCTGAACTGTGTTGTAATGAAATGACAATTATAAATATTTAAAAACTTCACTACAGTTTTAGAAGTGTTCACAAATCATCTTGCGACTAATTTTCTTGTAGTTTATTGCCACGTGTTTCTGAGTGTCACTTCTACTAGAGGAAAAAAAGTACATTAAGTTTTTAGGATAAAGCTTCATTAAAACACTGGAGAGAGAAATTAAAACAGTTTGGAACTGCATAGCTGTGGCCGTCTCCATGTTTCCATCAGTGAATGATGCTATACAGAGCCGTAGGTAACATTACAAGGAACCTTATAATGGTTTGAAATTC
The DNA here is from genome assembly GCF_000705375.1 of Tinamus guttatus. Next base: position 129,390 of record NW_010576712.1, read on the forward strand.
ATTCTTATCTCTTACAAGAAGTTTGGAGAGAAGCCCAAGAGATTTTTACATCATAATTAATCTGATAACAGATAAATAGATACATATTTCTATGTATTTCTAAGTTTTATTACTTTTCATTTTTTAAAAAGTGCTTAAGAATATTCAACAAGACTTAGAGCAGCATTTGTTACTTTATAATTTCGACATAATCTCACCTATATCTCCCATATAGTCTGCCATAAATATCTACATAACATTATTTTGGTCTAGGTGCTGCCATATTTTTCAGTAAAGCTCTGAAGGAAATCAAGTCTATTTGTGTGAAACTAGTGGGAACTTTATTTTGAATAAAATCTGCAGGATCAGCTACTAACACTCTAGCTATTTCTGTTCTCTCATGCTAATCCTAATCAATTAAATGCAATTCCCATTGGCACTGCTTGAGAGCAATGTTATATGTTTTATATAATCTTTTTTTAGTAAATGATTGAAGTGTAAACTACAAAGCCAAGGTCAGAAACTGATTCCCTAACAGCCAGAAGAGAAAAATTGGTTCCCTAAAGCAATGTCACTTCCTAAATGCTAATATCAAAATACTTTTAAGCAAGTTACTTATCTGACATCCAGTGAGTTTTTGACACTGGATTTTGAGGAATGAGGTATGTTATTACCTCTAACCTGAACTCCTCAATTTGACAATAAAAATCTTTTTTGTTTGTAGAATGAAACCAAAACCAATTTGGAAAAAGTAGTTTACTATATTGAAAGTAGCATTTTCTTTTGTGATCTTACAAACCAACATTCATTATTTTGTGTTCTTCAGTGACAGAAGAACAACGTTGTCTACTAAAGCGCTCCTTGCACGACTGGGAAGGATCGGACCTACTGTCACAACAGCCCTTGCAGCAGAAGCCAAGGACCTTGCCAAATCTGTCCGTGCCATTTTGGAAGTGGATTGTGAGTATATGTGTGTGCATACACACATAAATACTTTTCTTTGGCCAAATACTGCATTTTTCACTCTGAATTCTCCTGTTTGTGTCATGTGCACAGTTTCTCTACTTTCCGGTTCATCAAAAGGCGTTAACCTAAAAAAGCACAGAGGAAGAAATGGAGGTATCATGTTGAAAGGTTACTTAAATTCTATTCGATAGCATCAGTCTTCCAAAAACATATGTGAGGGATTTTTTTTCAGTTTAAGATCACCTTGCTCTAAAAACTGGGAGGAACTGGTCAGTAGTAAACATCACATAGGAGTCGAGAGATCTGGATTTCCTTGCGCAAAAGACATCATCTGAAATTCACTGAAATCAGTGGAAATGTTTGCATTGAGCTTGGTGGGCTTTGAACAAAAGCCATAAGGTGAATTCAGTGTGAAAATATTTCTGAATATTAGCTTTAAAACCAAGTATTTTAAACCACACCTCTACATTGAGTGATACAGATCCCTCTTCCAAGCTGTGACAGATGCAGAATGAGGAGGTTTCTCTGAATCTTTAAAAATCTGATTACAGCTTCTAAATCTGGCATCAATTCAGCAGCAGAGAGTTTTTGTTTTAATTTTAAAATGGATGTGAACTGTTAGATTAAATCACTCATTGCACCAGAAGAGAGTGAAGGTTGAAGACATGAATGTATATAGAATACAGTATCTTAATGAAGATAATTATGGTGGCAATGATCATAGTATCATAGGCTTCTATATTATTTCCTTATTGCTTGGGAATTAATTTAGACAAGTACTGAATAAGTACATTGGCTGAAGAAACTTTTCAAGATATAAAAAAATAATCTTGGCAATATTTATGCATCGTTTGCTTATTGTATCAAATACTGCATGGAGGAGAAAACAAAGAAAATAAAACATTGTGCAGAAGTGTCCAGAAAATCAGAATTAGAGTGACTAGAACAGATGAACAGAAGAGCTGTGGTCAGGAGAGGGGGAGATGGTTTTCCACCCATGACGATGGAAGTGCTCTGTCACATCAGGTTGTTTCTATCACACTGCCCAGGAAATCATGCGAGGAATACTTTTCACTCCTAAATGCAATTGAAGTGTAACATGTGGTTGTGTCAAATATAATAGATAGAGTTTGGATTAGAGAGCTCTAGAGCCGTAGCGTGGACCCATTTTATAAACCTGAGAGTTTAAAAATAGCTCTGCAGAGAAGGATTTAAAGATTGAACGTCGTCATTCTGGGTTCACTCTGATCTGGAGAGTATTACAGATAGACTTGGGCTCTGACGAGCTTGGGTATGAGATTAAAGCTTTAAAGCACGCTCTCAAAAAAAAAAAAAAAAAAACACCAAGAAAAGAAAAGGCAGTTCAGGCAGAGTAGCTGTTCAGCAGCTTTCTGTCTGCAGTGCTCTGTGCCAGATTCCCGCAAAATGTTTCTCTCGTGATCTTCCTGCAGATGGGCTGCCCTAAAAAGGGACTGTTACGGATATGCCAGTTCAAAAATGTCATATTTCAAAGAAAAAAAGCAATATACTGAATATTACTTTGAATAGGAAAGACTTTTCTTTCTTTCTCTCCCTCTCAGAAAGGTGTTCTCAACATAATACTCATTTTATGCAAAATTAAGTAAAGGAACATGCCCCAACAAAAATTATCTTGCATCTTTTTGATTTGCTTATGGTGCATGTGAAACAAAGTCTAGGGTTTGAGGTCTGGTCTGTGCACAGTTGTTACAGATCATCCTTGACATTCAGGACAGAATGACATATGTATGAATTAGCCACACAAACTGTCCTCTTCCAATATAATAGCACCGCTTTTTGCCTGAGGAAAGAGGTTTAAAGTTCAGTATATTCTTCAGAATCTACAAGCCTAATTTGTGATTGTGCTGTGTATTTGGAGTCAGTTTGGCAACTCCTTAAGTAAGGCTTCTGTTTAAAAAGAAAAAAAAATTGTACAGGATCCTCAAGATATCCAGAAATGCAGATACGAAAATAATAAACAGTATAATCAAGATCATCCCTTGAAAGATTCATTCTGCATCTTCTTGAAGACTGTTAGCTATTTTTAAACTAAATCCTGGGAGGTTTTTCTGCTTTGCAGAATACAAGCATCTCCTGAAGATACAAAGAAAAAGCACTTTCATCGTACAAACAATAAATAATGCCTCAGTGAAGGCATTATTTATGTAGCACTTAAAAGTAGTTGCTGACTGCACTCAATAGTCTATATGATGAAAATCCTGCTCAAAAGAGTTAAGAAAATGTTAAGAAAGTCTACTACAAAATTTTAAAAAAACTACTTGATATTGATAATGTCCAGAATATGATTAATCCAGGGACATAGTTATTTATTCCTTATATAGAAGCAATAGGCATTTCGAAAGTTGCATTAAGGTAGTGCAAGTTTCCAGATTTTTTTTTTCTCTGCTGGTTTCTCACTCTGCCTGTACCCAAAATACAGTCTTGCTCTTGTTGATATAATTCTAGTCATCAGTACCCCACTAAGTGCTATAAAGCCTGCCTCTCTGCCCAGCAGGAACTTGAGAGGTGCATCTCTAAACATCACGTTCCTTTAATCTGTTGTTAGGTTAAAATCTTCTACATGGATGTTACACTGAAGTTCACTAAAATGATCTTGAAATCAACACATCTTTCAAAAATCCTGCTTACCATGTTAAGTGTTGCAGTGTTCTTGCTGATGTCGATCTTGCAAGTCACCATATAAAAACACATTTATTTGTGAACATCCTACAGACAGAAGCTTAGGTGCAGTTGCCCAATTTTGGGTTTTATTTTGGGTATTATTTATAAAAAGAAATCAGTGGAAATTGTGGGTGATCAGCACAGATTAGTGCCTCATCTCATGATAATCAAGTTGCTCTTCATTTTTGAAGCATAGACAAGGTCTTGCATTTTGGTTGTTAACAACTGGAATATGGAAGCTATCCACTTCTTTGGTTTGATTTTTCTTAAGTACATTATGGTGAGTTGCCAGGGTCATTCTGCGTTCAGCAAACCGTTAGCTGTGCCTTTCTGTTTGCTTGGTGTGGGTGCAGCAAAGCAGGCAAAGTGGCATGTCTTTTCAAACCATTTTGCTCTTTTGAGGAGAGTTAATTTTGTTAAAAAATAATATTCCTTTTACTTATACATTGCAACCTATTTTTTTTAATTACAACAGAATTAATGCTAGGTACATTATTACAATTAATTATATTTTTATAG
>NW_010576712.1:135469-172621 GCF_000705375.1 Tinamus guttatus
GCCGTCCGTCCCCCTTGTCGAGACGGGCAGGCCCGGCTGCCCGCGTGTCGGCAGCGCTGCGTGAGCAGGGGTCTGTGTGGCTACGTGTGTCCTCACACCCGCCAGCGAACCCCTGTGTCGTGGTGTTTCAGCAAAAAAAATATAGAGTTTACCACAAGCTGTGAAAAACACTAAAGGAATTGAGCATATTTCGGGGCAATTTATGCTGACCTGATGCTGCCGCAGCTACACGCATTATCGGCACTCGGAGCGAACTAGATTAAAGCTAACGAAGAGCATCACCTGTGCCTGGAGTCTCAATGTACCTTAAAGCTATCGGTGCTCGTCTCGCCTCAGGAGAATTGCAGGCTCTTCTTGTCGCATTTTTCCCTTCACTTGTCACATTTTTCCCTTTTTTTTTTTTTTCTTTTTGCAGTAGGTAGGAGTGAGAGGCTGAGGGCCAGCAGAGTTGCATAGATGTGTATGGTGCACAAGTGTGATAATTTAGATGGAAAGGAGTGCAGAGAAAGTGGATTGCCAAGAGTGGTATAGGAAGATTTCAAAAGTATATTTTAAGCAGGGTTTGCAAGAGAAAATATAATTGTTTGCTGCTTATGACGGAGACCCAAATGTTTCCATCTTAGTAATAAGCACTGTCTTATCGCATATGTGCGTAACTCTCAGACTTAGGGCCCTGGAAGGCCAAATTTTACCTTCTTCCATAAAACATGTATATCATGAACTGGAAGTTAGGGACATCATTTTAGTGTTGTGTCTGTCATTGCTGTAGGTACCACTTTTGGATCTTTTACAGTTAAAGTAGTAGTAAGCTCAAGTATGCTAATTTAGGCATATGCAAGATTTATTTTTCCTCAGAATTATAATGAAGAGGGAAGGTACCTATCTTAATCTCTAAGAATTTTGTCATAATTTTTGGAACATGCCGGGTTTGAGGTCATGTCTGTCTGTACATAACACTTCTTTTTTTTAAAAAAAAAAAAAAAAAAAAAAAAGGCTGTAGCTACACTTAATAGACCACAAGGCTATCATGTAGTAATGTATTTAATTGATTGTTTTTTTTCAAGCGTATTTGATCACTGCTTACTGTGGTTTGTACTTCGTGTGAAATGAGCTCAGCAGAAAGTTGTTTCTTAATTGTAGGTGGTTCATGCCAGCCCCCTGCGCAGTTTAATTTCATCATCAGTGCATAAAAGTAAGATATTACTTAGCAATAAGGGCATGTCATGTAATAGTATTGCTTTTTAAATCTCAGACAATTTCTGTCCAATTCTAATTTTAGACAGGCTTTTTAATTTGTTACCAGTGCATGCTTTCTAATTAAGCTTATATTTAACAATCCCATGCGTCAGTGAGCAATGTGAGCTGACAGTGATGGATGTGGGTGGGTAGCACAATAGATGGTGACAAGAGAAGTCGATCTGGTAAGGAAGAGACGGATGAATTCCAGGACAGAGAGAGTAGTCAAGGAAGCAAAAGAGAAGGGAAAATCAAGTGAAAGAAGTGGGTTAGGGCTGGTCCATACAGGGAAATATTCCAGACTGGTCCTAATTAGCAAGTCCAGGTGCATGGCCCGTGAGCAGAGCCTTATATTTCTGGAGTAACGCTGTTATTCTAGATTAATCAGAGGATGGTGGATTGTACTAATTCAGAATAAGAATGTTCTCAAGGGGAATACTTTATGAAAAAAACTTTCTTAGCATATAGGTGGAGGAACATAGGAATCAGTATTAAAATCTAATATGCATATGACATTAGTATACTTAATGTGTTCCCTGTCGTCTCATCGCAGTTTAAGACTTACAGCTACAAATAAAATTAATCTGAAGTTAAATTATGCAAATTACTGTGTAAATTAGAGTGTATTCAATCAGTAATGGCAATAATGCATCTGGATCCAATCCAGACACAAACAGGCAGCAGTATATTAACAGGGACTATCGTGAGTTTGTAGAAGTGAGCCTGCAATTAATCCATAGAACAGAACATATTTCTTAAATGCTTCTACTTGGTTAATGTGAAAGACTGAAAGAATTGGATCAGGCACATGCTTGCATTTTTAGGACCTTTTGGGGGAACACTACAAGCTGGATGATCCTGGAGCATTGTTGCAAGTGGCTTATTTACCTCTATCTCACAAATTTATGCACCATCCACAGTGTACCTTTAGAGAAAGGTATCTGTTTGATATAGGCAGCTCAGTGCTGTTTTGTTTTGTTTTCTTTAAGCAAGTTTGGTTTTAGTAATTTACTTTCTGGTAGATTTTCCAGCTTCTTGAATAAAAGTGCGTTTTTAAGGTAATGTTTCAAGAACAAAATTCTTCATCCAGCTTGGGGATGCATCAAGTATTCTGCTAAAATCAAGGTCTTTCAAAGTTTCAGCACAAGAAACATCCTTTTTTTATAACTCTGATACTTAATTGTTACGTGGTGTGACTTACTGTTTTGATAAAAGACGAATGAGTTTGCCAACATAGATGAGTCAATAGCGTATGATTAATAGGAAATGAGGAAGCACATTGTCATCTGTCACCAACCTCTGAATATCCAAAAAAGAAGAATATTTTTCCTGAAGGACAGTTTACAGGAACTTTTCTGAAGGGAGAGGAGCCAATCTGCCAACCGTATTCAAAATCAGCATAAATTTCAGTTGCTAGTATTTCCCAGCTGTCTCCACTTGAAAACTACTTACTCCATCTTTGATTTATTAAGTCACCAACATAAAAGACAAAAAAGAATGATTTCTTTAGAATGGAATTTGATATGGAGAAGAAAGGAATGGAATGTCCCCTTGGAGTATTATTCATTAGATGAAAGACATTTGTTTGTGAGAAAAGCACTAGAAATGGTCTGAAAAAATAAAGTGGCACAGAAACAAATGCCGCCAGACAACACGCTGTTCGGAAAGCTGTTTTCTATTGAACCTGAGTTTTTATAGGTAACTCAAGAATGAGCAACAGAACACAATAAATATTATTGACTGCCTCAAAAACAGAGAGCCATGTTATGCCTGAATGCAGTAGAACGTGCGTGACAAGGATGGTTAGATATTTCTCCACAGATTTTTGCTTTAGCTCTGCCAAATTGCATAGCTTACCAAGGAATTCCTCTGCCAGCCTCAAATCATATGGTTATTTAGTCTCATACCTGGGATATTCCCATATTCCAGGAGTCCTCAGGAGCCCAAGCTGGATGATGTAGGTAGTAGGGTCTTCAGCTCTTTCTCCTCTTTGCGTTAAGGCAAAGGGATTTTCCTTTTTTTACCAAGGCCATATGAGGAAGGTTTAAATACTGATAACAGTATATTGCTGAATTTCTAGGTATTGAAAAGAGCTCAGAATTCAAAATTTCACTTTATCAAAAGACAAGGAGAAAAATGCTTAATATATCCCTTGTCAAATTGATCAGAAATACTTTTAACAGGCAATACTGTTTTTCGAAAAACATAATTTTGAAGAACTTTAACATTAAATACAACTAAAACATCAAGAGGTAATCAAAAGGTAGTTCAGAGCTAGATCATGACTTGTTTCTTTAGAAAAATATAACAAAAAAAAGTCAAGCTATGTCAAAGAATACACAGACAGACATCTCTGTTTCTCTTATTGGTCAAAAAATGTGAGACTGAATAAATGTACCGTTCCACTTGGGAAATCTAGATAGAAATGGCATTCCTTAGGTTGATGCTTTGTATTTCTTCCAGCAAAGGTGGTTTAATGATACAGCCGTGAGGTTGTTTAGCTGTTTAGCCTTGACAGGAGAATGAATTGTAGACAGGCTGCCTTTGTACTGTGGATTGCAAAGCTGTGAACAGTGCTGGAAATAAGGTAATGCTTCACAAAAGAGTTTTGAGAGAGCAGTGATTACCTTGGGAAGCAGCTATCCCTAAGCAGCGTGTCTGGATTCATCAACAACGTTTGTGCAACTGCTGCTAATGGGAGCAGGGTTGTAAAGTCTGGCCTTGAGAGCACAATTAAAGCCTCTAAGAGCATGTTTGTCTTCAAGCACCTGAGTAGTCCCACTTTGGGCAAATCTATATAGAATCCTAGTGAACAGTAATTCTCTTGGTCAGTTCTTAATGTAGTCTCTGAATCACTCATTTCCTCCACATAATTTTGTCAGAAAATATGGAACTAAAACATTTTGGGCTGTAGTGTTTACCTACTAGAGTATGATACTAAGTATGTGCCAGTTTTACTTCATTTGAATGTATGTGCTCACCTAATCATTTCCACATTTCTTTTTCTAAAATAATATTTTAACTAGCTTATTTAAAATGAATCTATAGCACTACACAATTTATAGGTTAGATAACTGTCTAATAAAACTAGGCTCTTTGTGCATAAGAAAATTCAGTTGAGACAAGATTCAATTCAATCAAGACAGGAATGAATTGGAATTGCTTTTAAAATGGGCACTGAAACAGAGAACTGCAAACTGAAGTTGAATAGTTCTAATTCTTTAGTCATGAATTTAAAAAATACCTTGTTTTGCATTGAATCAGCCTGTTAGCCTTGGCCTCTCAGGCCCTTCTTTGTAAAATGTCGCTGAGGGCAGTTGTCACAAACTGAGTTTCCCCTTCCTCCTATGGTGACACTCTTTGATTAAGCTGTTTGCAGCCTTTATCCCAGGAAAGCCATACTGAAGTCTGGGTGAGAGCAGATGCATCTGCTCTTAGAAGCAGTGCTCAAAATCCCAAACTTCATACTAGTTCATAATTTGTCCCGATGTCTATTTTTCTCCTTATATGTAACCAACAGAACGTCATTCTTGGGGCAATTTTCTGGCCCAAGAAGTGATAAATAAAATCAGTGAGATGCAGACTTTGTCAACTGCTGGGGAATTTTTGTTAGCTCTACTGTTCTCATTCCCGTTCTGCTTTATGTAACATTAACTCGACAGCAGTGGTTATCACTGCAGACATCTTGCAGCTGAGAAGGAAGGCGGTCACCAGGGAGACTGCTTTGCTGCTTCTCTTAGCTGCAACAGTACTGAAACACTGCAAAAGGTTTGTGGGGTTTCTTCATTTCTTTTTTTTTTCCCACACAGAATAACACATTTCCTTTGCCTTAACCCTAATTAAGTGCATACACTCAGAACAAAATAATATTAGGTTAGAACGTGTTTTGGCTGACATTCCCTCTCTTGTTAAACTGTTCTACTTTGATAAAGGGTGCTTTGGACTATATTCCCCTTCTTTTATGTTGATAGTTATTTTGACACTGTTGATAATTACTTTTAGACTATTACCTTCTACTTACCTTGAAAAAAAAAACCACAAATATTTGATTAGCAAAATGCCTTGAGTTTTCTGCTGAAGTTTGTTTTTGAATATTGTGGGGTTTTTTTTCTAAAAGATGATATATGAAGCTAACTTGATCCAAGATATGTTATTTATGAAGTTCCATCAGAGAATGTAGTGCTTCACAGAGGAAACAATAAATATGTAGGAAACTGAAACTACAACAGTAGGTCAAATCCTGGAGCTCTCAGAGTGCATTTCTGTTTGAGCTCCTTTACCTGCAGGTGAAAGTCTAGGAGTCTTTCAAACTGAGCTCTAGGACAGGTCAGAAATCTGATCCTGGAGGGCGTGAAAATAGAGCACTCGGTAGTGGATCAATTTATGTATGATTCATGGGGGAAAGGAGCTGGAAGCCATGAGGATATCCAGGGAAAACAGGAGTCTCCTGCCTACTATGGGAGATATGAGGAAGTGCAAGCATAAATCTGCCAGTGAAAACAAAGACTAAAGGGAAAGACTCATGGGGAAAGAATGAAAATAAAGAAAGTAAAAGACAAAATCACTGATGTAGGTGGAGCTTTGAAGCATATGAAGAATGCATGGGGTATATTATCTGATGCGCATTAAGAGGGGAGATAAAGCAGTGGAGAATAAATACAGCATTTCACATATGGATGACATATTCAGTGGTTTTAAAAAGCATAGTATTTCCTGGTTAAGAAAAGAACACAGAGAATCAATTACTTCCCTATCATTTTTCATTTACAAGAAAAAAACGAGATAGTAAAAATAGTATAACTGTCCCCGCTGAATGAAATGGGAGATGTGTAGCAGACTTCTGAAAGCATAAGCAAAGATCAGACATGGGTTTCATTCATAATTCAGCAAATTTGTTGTCCTTTATTTTGGACTTGCATATGGAGACATGCAGGAGTGAGGGAAGACTGGGAAGGTGGTAGCAATTAAAGGATGCAGTCCTATTTCCATTTAAATAGTTAGAAAATTTCCATTTTGAATAAAATTTCTATCTCTTAGGAGAGGGAAATCAGTCAAATTAGCATTTCAAACTGGCATGCCTCTGTGTGTACCAATTCTCAGGTTACCTCTCTGAATTCTGGCACTTTGGTGTGTCAGTAGATACATTTGGTGCCTCACAGCCTTAGTGACTTCTCAGATAGTTTGTACCTCGTTCACTGTGCCCTGAAGTAATGACTCTGTAGCTCTGATGGACTCTGTTTATCCTTAAGAGGTGGAGTCTTCCCTTTCCAGGTTTTTAGGAAGTAATAACAACACTGGAGACGGAGGTATGAAAACAGGAGAAAAGAAATTGAGTGGTTTAGGAAAGGATTTTTAAAGAAAATTTGAGTAGACTTAAGACATGTCTTGGTACAAAGAAGCTTTAGAGGACCATATGCTGCGTGCAGTCCAGCACATTTTCCAAATAAAAGTTTTAAATCTAAAGCAGGCTCCCAGATGGTACTAATGAGTTGGTCTTGGAGATATATTGTGACTTGAAAAAAAGTAGTTTAACTCCTAAGACACTAACATTTCCAGATGACTTTCAAGCTAAAGCACAGGAACAAATATTTATACATGTGTTATTTTTATAGCTATTTCTAGCCTTTAAAATGGGTGAGGCTGAAGGGGTTTTATTTGCTTTTAGGACCTTGCACTTTATGTACATTATGATATAGTATCACAACAGAATACATGGGGAGCATTTTTGCACACTGGCTGATGCTGCTTTCTCCAGCTCTTTTCAAGCTCTGTGAACAGTTAGTGTGGAACCAACAGTAAGAAAAACGGTAAGGACTTCCTATGAAAACTGAATGTTTTAAGAGCTATAGCATAGTACCCTACTAAGAGTATTACTGATTTTCCTCATGGAGGGGAATTTCCATCTGCTGGACTCTGTAATTCTACCAAACTGTCAGCTTCTGCAAAATAATTGTTAGCAGAAAAAGTCTTGTCTAATGGCTTATAGCTTTGTAGCACAACAATTAAAATTTAAAAAGAGAAAAGACTTTAATGTTTATATTAGGCGTCACAAAAGTGTTAAGAATTCCTGTATAATCTTTTTATGCCTTATTTCAAAACTGTATGGTTCTTGTGGCTCCCTATCTTTGCAAGTCATCTTATTTCTCTCTTTCACCTTAGGTCTACCTTATGGATGGGAAGAAGCTTATACAGCTGATGGAATCAAATACTTCATCAAGTGAGTATTTCTGGGGAAAAACATGTTGAAGGTAAAATAAAAACCCAGCAAGGTAAGCATTTCTAAACCTGGAATCAACAGAAAGCTTAGTAAAATTACAAAGCTATGATATGTTTTATGCCCAGCTTTATTACTGCCATCACTTATCACTTAAAATCATGTGGGGTATCTCTTAAGCAGCAAATTCGTTTGTGTCCTAAACTATCCATGGTTGTATCAGAACATAGCAGAGTTGTTTTCTTGAAATCACATTTTGCTTCCTTGTCTGGAAATAGGTCATTTTGTTGTTGCAAGAGAATGAAAGAAAAGGACTGAAAACACTTAGTTATGATTCCTAAATGATCAAGACAGGTCAAGCTGCTGCACCATTCATTTAGACAAAAGTCATTAAACTGTAGGTTTAGCATCTAAGATGTTAACCATAGCTTAGTTAACTTGAGCTTCACAGAGTTTTGGTATTTCACTTGATCATTTCCTGCAGGTTAAGAACTTTCTTTCTATAGACAGTGCCACTGAAACTGCCTGTTACAAAGTTGCATTTCTCATTCTGCATGTATAAGTACTTGTCAAGACATACAGGTTAGGCCTGTTGAAAGCCTCAGTCACATGTATGCAAATCTAGCAGTTCAAGCCACAAAACAAGACTATCTTCACTCCAGTATTCCCAAAAATACATTAAAAAAATCTTTATTGTTTTGAATTTCTACTCTACGCAAATTATACCTACAGGTCCATGGGTTTGCTCTTTATTTGGCAGGTATTGTCAAAGATAGAGCCATACCTTTCACTGTAAGTGGCTTATTAGAAACATTTAGAGTAACCAATAGTGAATTTCACTTAGTGTTCAGAAAGACGTGAGAGTGAGGAACTATTATACTGTCCTGCAAAAAAAAAGTAGAAAAATATGTCGCTATCAGGAGCTAACTGTAATTGTATGGAAGCTCTTTCAAACAAATACGTTTTACAAATCTCTCCAGGGACTAGAGGAAGGGTGACATTGAAGAGATATTACAATAATGCAGTGTCTAAAGCACAAAGAAAATCTCTACAAAAGCTTTAAAAACCAGTATCCATCTGAAGAGAGATTTAAAAAAAAGAAAACACCAAGACTGGGACCTTCTAGTTATTTGCTTTTCAGCTTTTCTTAATTAAAAGACTTATTTAATGAAAGAAAGTTCATTATATACAACAAATGAAGAAAGCATGACATTATTTTTTAACTGACTACAAAATATGCAGTATGGTTTAAATTTTGTTAATGTCCAGCAGGCAGAGAATTGCAAGCTTCTTTACCAAGACCTACTTCATAAAAGCTGTGGGATTTTTTTTTCTATTCTATAGGAAAGGAAAGATTATTTTTAATTGTGTTCTGCAGTTCAGGAGTAAAAATGCATCAAAAAGCAGCAGCTCATGTTATGTTTCCCAGAAGCTCCCGGTAGTGAACTGGGCAGATTTTTGCTTTTTTTTTCTAGAAGATAGTGAAAGTGTAACCATGTAAGTGTAGTAGCTTTTTATTATTTCTGTTAAAGATTGAAGCAATTTGCTAAAATTATAATTCATCTCCATTCTGTATATATGTAGATATAATGAGCCATTATTTAATAGCCAGTTTTTCTATCAACTGCATTTGACATATTGTTTAATTCCTATAGATGGCATATAAAAAGATGGTATTTTGAAGGTGAGCTTCTATAAACACTCCTAAAATACAGGAAGGACAGTGAATAGATCTCTAATCCCAGACTTTTACCAAAGTCACGTAAATAGCATTGAAGTTTGTGCATTAGGCAGCCAAGAAAAGCAGAGACTTTTTTCTTTTTTTTTTTCTTCTTTTTTTTTTTTCCAAACTGGCTGCTCCGTTGTCCTTAACTAACCCCATGGTGCCTCGAGCTAGATATATTAAAGCAGACATGTTTTTTTTTTCTTTTTTTTTCTGCAGAGGTTTTCGAACACACCATGTATGATAGTACATTCCAGCTCTAATCAAAGGGTGGCTTTTATTTTCAGACAGATGTAGGTTAGTACATGGGGTTATAGCAGAAATATTGCAGAAAAATAACTTAGGAAATTAAAAAGAGTCTTGATGTCCTGCAGAAAGTCAATTGTTTAGCAGTTTAAATAAATACAAAAGAAACTATTAGAATAGAGCACTGTTCCATTGGTCCTTAAAAGGAATCTAGATTTGCTGAGTATGCTTGAGAATTGTCTTTTAAAAGAGCTGCATTTGGAAGCTGAATTATTGCAAATGTTCATATTGCAGAGCTTGAATCTCAGCTAATCCAGGTGGTGGGAGCTTAACTTGCAGAAAGCGTCCGATATTTGTATCATCCCCCTTGCTGAAACTACAGATCTGGCTGGCAGGAGGTTTTTTAGGAGTTGTGGCCTATCTGATCTTTGCCTGTTGAACCTTGAATTGGAATGTCTTTCCCACCATATTTCCTAATGTGCTCCCAGCATTACAGATGATCACGCTCCAGAATTGCTGTCGTCACCTTCTGCAGTCAGTGCTCAGGAGTCCCCCCTGTCAGTCTTTCCATGGCAGACAAGGAAAATCTCTCAGTTCTAATTGTCGAGAAGGGGACAAGAGCTGGGCTAACAGTTCTTATTTCAGCTCATTAGAACAAACTTAACTGAGCGTTCAGTAAGAGATCAGAGTAATTAACATTCCTTTCACCTATTTCCTTATTTTGCTTGCAGCGCTGTTTCCAAAAGTCTGTACAGACTGTAAGGCTTTTTGTGTGATTAAGAATTCATACTTTTTGCTGCTGTTTGTGATACGTTTCAAGTTGTTTGAGAAAGTTAGTTAGAGCAAGGAGCAAATGTAGTGCAAGTCCCTTGTTACTGACACAGAATGGAAGAGATTTCAGCATGAAAATTGTGCCTCATATTGAAAACATTCCAGGAGGAACTTAGCTGGAGGTGCATTTTATCAGGCTGTGATCTTCAATAAGACTTAATCCAATTGTTTGAATGGGAATTAGCAGAATAGTTGATACTTTTCAGCTCTGGCACTAATACTGTAACCTTCTTGTGCTGTTTGGCTGTGAATTTTAGTCCTTTCGTTCTTTGTTATTTATAACAGGCAAAGCCATGAAGGATTTAAGACTATTTCAACACTAACCCTCTACAATCTATATAACAAACAGAAAAGGTTGTAATTCCCTAAACGCTGCCACAAATAAACTCATATATGAATTGCCACTTTTACTATGCAGTTATGTTGTGAGGACATACAGAAGCTGCAATGGCACTGTTTAAATCCACAGCAGTTTTAGGATGTGCTACCAACAGTCAAATTTTTTTTTAATTAATAGCTGTCATTTAATTAATAGGTGGAAGTAATTCATGTCCAGAGTGTTTTATTGGTCCTTCAAGTAGCAGAGTCCATAAATCCATGTTATAAGTCTAATGCAATAAACACCCTGGAATGGCATCTTAATAGCACATAAGCTTGAGACAGCTTGCTGTGAAATTTCCATAAATATCTCTGAAGGGGGTGTAGCAATATGAAGTGCATGAGAAATCAGAGTTTAAAAGAAGCAAACCAGCTGGCTTGTGTTACACACTAAAGTGAAACCCACTTATGTGAATAACTGACATGAATAAAACATTTACATGGCTTTAGTCCTTAGGGAGTGAACGCTTCTGTAGAGCTATCAGAGCAAGCTGCATCTTGTACATGCATGCTCAGTTTAAGACAATTTTTGAAGCCATCTCTTTTATACAGGAGGTCATTTCAGTCTCCCATTAACTTAACAACAACCTGCTTGCTAAGTATTGGCAAGTGTCAAAAAATGACTTTTTACACTGCAGTAGCTTGTCACAAACTCAGATGATTCTGTGCTAGTCATTCAGGTCAGGTGTGTGGATTTTCTGTGTAGTATCAAATAGCAATGTAAGTCTCTGAATTACATCTCAGTGTGTATTGGAGAAAATTAAGCTCAAGTGTCTTAAAAATATTATTAACAGTTATCAGAAAGGCAAAAAATTACAGCTGTTGATTTAAAAGTAGGTGTGGGCTTTGTTACTAGTAGATCTGAGGTTTTCTTCTGCTGCAGTACTAAGGATAAAGAGCAACTTTGGCCCCAGATGCACTTTGGACTTTATCTGGTGTACTTTAAAGTAATGAAGAGGGAAAATACGAGTGTATTTTGCATGTACCAATACAGTTGGTCAGTCATACTCAATACCAGACTTATGCCCCCCAAAAATTAATACCTAATGGAAACACATTGCCCATGCCTGTTTTCTTACCAACTTACACTTCATAATTTTATCAACATTCATGTCAAATTTGGTTCAGAAGAGTTGAGTTTACAGAGTCTGTTTAATCAAAATGACAGTTGAATGTAGCCACATAGAGTTTTCAGTAATCAGTAGGATTAGCACAATCATAGAATAGAATTGGAGAAGTGTGTGGGTTGGAAGGGATCTCTGGAAATCACCTTATCCAACCTTCTATTGAAGAGTAAGTTATCCCAAGCCCTGCTAAACCAGGCCTTGGATGTCTGCAGTAAGGGAGACCACTTGTCTGGGCAAGCTGTTCCTGTGTTTACAACACTGTTTCCTTGGCTTTTTCACAGGATCCGGTTCCAGCTAACACTGCTAATGTTGAGTAGTTGGAACCTGATAATGCGTCTTTTCTATAAACCTTTTAGGTGTTGGAAGAATGCCTAGATCCCCCTGAGCTTCCTCTCCTCTAGCCTGGACAAACCCCTTTCCTTCAGCCTTTCTTCATGTGTCAAGTTCTCCAACGCTCCAACCATCTTTGTGTTCCCACTGGATCCCCTTCAATTTTTCAATGCCTCTCAAACTCAGAGGGGCCAATGTGTTGAAGAGGCATAATCAGGTAAAAAAGTTGATTATTAATAGAGTTTTATTTATTAGGTGATTAAGGCAGTTCTGTATGAGAAATCCAGTTACTGATGTTCTGATAGAAATTCCTGTCAGCCAAAATGTTTTATCCGTACAACCCACATACACAAAGGGGCTTGTACAGGTTCATAAATCATCACCTACCTTCAGGTGTATGAAATGCACAGTAAGCTGGGAAGGATTGTTTAGTTATTTATTTATTAAGTACGAGAAAATTCATCTTGCTCCCTTTCGAAGCTGGTCGTGTGGCTGTTTTTGCCCAGGTTTAGTCCACATGTAACGTTCAGTGAGTTTACTGAGTCATGCTGTTACATGAGGGCAAATGCAAGGACATCGAATGGGTTTTGTGAATCGGCATCTCCTGAGTATGAATTTTACAGAAGTAAAGCTGTGTATAACTTTGTTCTCCCAATGTTGTATTATCTTTGCTAATTGGTTAATGGACATACACTGTTTTGGTTAGAGTCCCCTAAGAGCAGTATAAAAAAGCATGGCTGGAACACCAAATTATTTCCCAGAGAAACCCATTGCAGTTGATTTCTTCCATCCTCCCACTTTGTTCACCTTTAACATATGGTAGCTCTGTATCATGAGACCGGCACCTAAAATTAGGTAGGGCCTTGCTATTCTCCCTCCCACTGCCACCCACTGCTTGCATATGTGTACAGTTTGTAAGGACCAGCTGTGAATTTTGCCCCTGTAAACACTGTTTCTTCCTCATGAACTGTCTTTTTCTTCAAGCAATGAGGGAATATTTATTTAAAATGAAATTCTCTTAAAAAACAAGTAAAAATTCCCAAGTATTTTAATCTTTTTGTTTCTTCTCCCTTAGATATATTAGGGCCTGAGAGTTTTCTATCCTATACCAAAGGGGAAAGGTTTATTCGTTTTTATAATATTCTATTTTGCTTGAGGAGGAGCCATCATTAATTTTACTGGAACTTGGTCATTCGCAGAAACTGTTTATTATTTTATGACTGAACTAAGAATAGCAAAGCATGTGATAGATGAAGAACTTCTCTAGTATAAACACTCATGTTTTATAAAACCAGGACTAAAGGTATCATCATAAAAGGAAAATAAATCGCAGTTGCTTTTACTTCCTTCATGCTACACTGAAAGCACAAAGCTCTTTTCTCCTCTCCTAGTACCCTGCATAGCAGTAGGCAATTCAGTTGCACCAGAATTATCAATCAGTAAAATCAGCATTGTAGGTGTCCCCATCTTAATAACTTTGGATTTGTGAGCAGAAGAGATATTTTTATGCATGGCATATTCTGTTTCCGTTGAGTTCAAAGAAAGAGGCAAGTACTTCACCTCTCTGAAAATTGGACCCTTCTTCTTTCACATTTGTCACTCAAAAACAGGCTGCTTTTGAGAATGTTTCTTTTTACCTGTCATCCTCAAATCCTCCTATCTGAAAATAGAGGTAATAATAGTTATACAGACACAAATATTTAAATCAGACTGATTCAGCCCTAACCAAGTGCTAACTATTATTATTTCTTTATATAAAGTTTTTAATGCATAATGTTCCAAAATGTTCCATGCAGACTTTAACTCGGCATCAATCCAAGAGCTTTCAGAAGTAACCATATGAATTTATGGTTCATAAATCCTGATATTTTTGTTTTTTATTTGGATAACCACCTTGAGACATCTCAGAGAACTTTTATTTTCATAAAGTGTTTAATGTCTGTCATCTGAATTACATGATCCTTTGCTGTGTCTCAAGATGGTTATGAAGAATAAATGTATTCAGAAACAGTATTTCTCTCCAAAAAGTTTGTCCCCTGGCTGTTCTTTGTTCACAAACACTATTTGAAATAAGACACATTATTAAGAGGCAAAGCAATGATTTAGTGTAAGGCATTTGCTAAATGCAAATTCATGAAGACTTGGAGATACCCAGGATGCAATGGAAAATCAAAATAATTTATTGGATCTAGAAATGGTTTAATTGCAAATATTGTGATTGCTGGGAAATCATTTACTGTGATGTTTCACTGAAGCCATTTTGCAGGACTATGAAGAAGAAACCTCAGTGGTAATGCTAGGAAGGTTAGCATTGGATTTTATGATAACATTAGTTTGTAATACAAGAATGTTAAGACTTTAAGCTGATTTTGGTTAGTTTTTGGAGCTTTTGTTTTGTTTTTCTGGGAGTTTTGTTGTTTTTTTTAACCCCTATCCCTTTTATCCTCTACACCTTTCCTTCTCCTGAGATCTGCCTGGGGTTTGGGAGAGCTGTTAGAAGCAGGAACACGGTGCACAGCAAGGTGTCCTCTGCGTGTGGTTCCTCTGAATCTTGGGCCTGAACCATCATTCAGGCTTTAATCCCCTTTAGTGCACACGTGGTTTAAGCAGCAGCTTTGTGCATGTTCCGGACCGTGGCAGGAACATCTGACCTCATCTTGGCTTGAGTCCGCGGTGTCCATCCCATCAAGATACCAGGCCTATGCTGATAGGACTGAGAGGAAGTGGGCAAACTGGTGGCACGATTCCTCCTAGAAGGACCCTTTGTGTTGCCTGCAGGATGGGCACGCGGGGAAGGGGCCTGATCCCCCTCAGCCTGCCCTGGGAATGGGCTGGGTTCCCATCCCGCGTTGGAGCTGTGCTGGCCTTGCTTGGCTGAACGTGCAGAGCTGGCACCGCTCATCCTTGTCCTGCTGCCACTGTAAATACGCTGCACTAAAATACATTTTTATGGTGTTGACACGTACAGACCCAGGATTGGGAGTAACCACGTCTATTACTAAAACAGCACTTTGAGAGCAGCAGCAGTTGGCTAATACAGGGATGAGATGCACTTCACTGAGAGCTTTAAAGCTGAAACGTTTGCATATGCTATCACTGAAGCATTTCACCTTACCCTTGGCTCAGATCCTACTTGTTGATCAGATTACTGGTTTGGTTTTAGACTGAGCCATTACTGTTGAAGATTTTTAATAATATAGTAGGCTATTTGGATGAATAAATGCTTTTTTCCAGAGATAACTGCTGTCTGAAATTGCTCATATATTTTTTCCATGATAGGCAAATGCTTAATTGGTTTAATCAAGGAATAAATAGTGAGACTCTCTACTAGAGTTTCACTTTGTATCCCCTGTTTTTAATCATTGTCGAAGCAAAATCTGCAGTCCCTGAGGGAAATAAAAAATGGATTTACGTCACCTTAGGGCACAGTCCAATGAGGTGACAAGTACTCTCAGTCTTATTACAGCCAATAAACGTAAGGTCACTGCCATCTTTCAGGACCTGCTTAGCCTCTCTTAGAGTAGTTTATACGCAGTATGTTTCTTATGAAACATAGTCTTGAAAGCGAGTCTAGTTTCAAGCTCATTTTAACAAAAATGAAAAAGAAAAAAAAAAAAGAGGAATTGATTTCAAATAATCAGGTTTTGATAGATGCAATACAAAATCCCTTCCCAAACTGTTGATAGGTTTCAGGTCTGGAAAGTCTCTTCCCTAGATGCTCTCAGGATTGACTGACTATGCTAATGTCAACTTCACTTAGTTATTTCATTTTATCCCAATCCCTTGTCTGCAAAACTAAAATTCTTTAGTTACAGATAAGTAGTAGTTACTCCTGGCAGATCCTCCCGGCATTTGCACTTCAAAATAGCAAGAGTCTTTGCAAATGCTTTACTCTGGGTATCCAGACAGCATTTAACTTCCAACTTCCAAGCCTCCCAACTGCTGACGTTTTCAAAGGGGATACGAAACATGACAAAAACCATAACTGGGTCTATAAGTGGATGCTAGTTTGGAGAGCTTATTTCATGGTAAACATTGACACTAAGGAAATAAAAAATGAATAACAAGTTCAAATTCATAAGGGACAACAGCAAAGTATTAAAAGCTAAGGAACAATTGTGTTCCCAAAATGCGTGCAATCCTAAATAAAATTAGGACTGCATTCACAAAATTTGTTAGGTGCAGTACCAGTAGCTACACGTTGTATTAGTCTGCTTATTCAGACTGTAGAGTGATTTAGAAACGTGATCTGGTAGAGATTGAAGAGCAACAGAATTAGTTGAGTTCTTTGAGGAGCAGCAGGTCCCTGGGACTCCCTGGGATGCTCCATTGCCATCTGGTGGCACGAGGAAGAGTGATTCTGTCCCAGCTCTCCAGCACGTGAAGGTCTACCAAGGTGTCTGGGGCAAATGAGGACCATCCACTTGTGCAGGAGCAGGTTTTTGAAAGCGGTACCATTAGGCACCTTTCAGCAGGTGCATGAGGGATGTTGATCCCAACCGTAGAGGTTTTCAGAGGAAGAGAAATATGAGTGAAATGGAAGGGAAAGAGCAAAGTACAGAGGGCCTCCTCATAGATGTAAGATTTGGGAGGATGGATTTTAAGGAGAAAATAGATCCTTTCAAAGCAAACCTTAGCCTGAGAATAAGAGAAGCAAAACTAGAAAGGTCCAACAATAAAAGACAAAGAGATTAATTAAAGCCATTATTGAAAACCCACGTGTAGTCCAGACAGATTCTGTGCAAGAGAAAACACAGAAGATGGTGTAACCTACAGATGCAGGATTAGGCTTCAGAATCTTCACTTTATTTTCCTGTTGCTCTAGCTCTCACTAGCCCCCAAGTCACCGCTGTGCATTAATGTATAGCAAAGAAACCCACATAGGCCCCATGGAGCCAGCAGTGGGCACGTCCCCCTTTTGCACTGGGCTAAGTGTGGCTGTCCAAAAGGGCACATGTGGACCATATTCTGGGTAGTATAGCTCGTGCCCATTTCCAAACCATTGCCTTTATAGCTAGCAGTGTTATTTGCTTTTTTTTGATTCTTTCGTGATCGTGTTAGTAGCAAAAACGTTAAGTATTAAAGGTTAAAGCTTTTGGAGTATGTGGTTTTTTGTGTTTGTCTTAAACCAGTCAGCGGTAGCTGCGTTTCAACAGTGGCTTTGCAAAACTCTGCAGTTGGTACAGATCAGTAAAAGCTCCAGCAAGCACCCATGCTCTTTAGTAAATCATTATTGCATTTTGAGGGGTTAGTATAGTTTGGGAAATACAAAACTAGATAAAGGTTAGACATTAGCAAAATTACAATTGCAGATTAAATGGATTAGGTTATTGGGTGTGTTCATTTAAGGAGAAAAAAGGAGTTACCTCAGTCTTCCATTTCAGCTGAGCAGAATTCTGCTTTCACTGGGGTCGTCTTCAATGCCACGCAATTTAATAGAGAAGCACAGGGTTCATATGAGGCCAGAATTTGGCTTTCCGAGTTCAGATACAACTAAATCCTACTTGGCAGAACTCATTCAGTGGCCCCTAATGAATCCATTCATTATGAGAGTTTGGCTAATTAATGGTTTAAGGCTGCATCATGTTGCCTGAACAGTTCTCAAACAAACGGGTCTTGCACAAGATTGTTCCTTCCCCAGCCCAGAAACCCTGGTGGGCTGGAAGAATAAGGCAAGACTTACGGCCACGGCCCCTGTCACGACACAGTAACCTCCACGGAGCGGGACGTGCTCGCTCCGTAGCTCCGCATCCCGCTGTCCGCCAGGCTTCTCTGCATCCCCTGTGAGGCTCCAGAGCCTGGCCCTGATGGAGAACATAACTTAAGGTGAAGAATATGCCTTGATAATGCTCAAAATCTAGCAAATAGACATTCTGTTCCATTAATTTGTATTACCTTTGAAGTATTCTTTTCTTAAAAGAATGTCCTGAATTCTCGTTTTTAAAAGAAACCATTTTCCACACGAAGTAAGAGTCATAAGGAAAATAATCATAATGGCATTTTAAATAATTTACTACCATTTATTTGCCAAAACAATCTTGTGTTCTCATATTTTGTTTTTACAAGGCCTAAAATTTGTCCTGCAATTTCCTAATATATTTTTAAAAAAAAGGCAGAATAAGCCACTGCTGTATTCTCAAATCAAATATTTCTGTTTCCCAACAATGAATTTGGCTGCCCTCCAATAAGCAGTAATTTGTTTGAAAACCTAAAAATCTTTAGATATTGTTAATTGCTCTGAAAATGTGGTGAAAAGGGTCTTTTGAACAAGAACATTTGCAAATGGAAAGTGTTTTACATTTAGAATTTGTAATGTTAGCCTTCCAAATCTTCCTGCAATATTCAAAGTAGTTTCTTCTTCAGTTAAGCAAAGCCTGGAGGTAGATTTGCATTCCCTCTCACTTTTATTGCTGGCTCTAACATACAAATCAGAGAGGATGTATCTCTAATACAAGAATGTTCTGCAAACCAGTAAATCTGGGATTATCTCTTCGGACTGATTATGTCAAAGCTCTTTAGCCCAGCACCAGCACTTGTGGAGAACTAAAAATAAACAGGGTGGAGGGGTGGCTATACATTTATTTTGTACCTAAATAATCTGCGTGTCGTTCTACAGTGCGAGACAGTATCTGGACTTAATGTTTCTAAGAGTTCTTTTCTTAGTAAGGATTTCGGCTAAGAGTTTCAAACAAACCATCCCACTAGCAGTGCTCAAGGGATAAAGTCCAGTGCAGGGCTGAAACAACTCAGTTCACATCAGAGGCATCTACAGCAAATGGACATTTGAGCAAAATGTGGCCGACATAGGTTGAAAATGGATGAAAACTAATTCTCTTTTCCTACACGTGAATGAACAAAGTTATGCTATTGAACAAAGCAAAATTACTCCCGATTTAAGTGCTGCAGTGCTGCACTATTAAAGATCATAAGAATTTTTGCATTTATTCCTAAAAGAACAAAATCAAATTCTTACAGCAGTTAGCAGAAAGTAACTATCTTTCGCCCCTTGGTCCTAAAGTATGTAGGAGGAGGATCCTCTGAAGAATAAACACTTAATGAAGATTTTTTTAATTCATTACATCAAAGAACCATGAGTGCTTTTCCACATAACTCCTGTATTTCATTGCATTTTCTCTCATTTTTCAAGGTTGATGCTGTGTACTCAGGAGAAAATAGAGACAAAGTGCATAGCAGATCAAGGCATGCTAGGACAGGGATATCTACAGACCCTGAATGGGGAAAAAAAAATTCTTAGTTATATTGTGTAAGGAATTTCTAGGAATTGGTTTGATAAAAGCTGGCAATATAAACACTTAAAATAGTGCTGCAGGTGGTAAATCTTGCATTGGCAGAAAAACAGACTGGATGGAGTCTAGTTCATTCAACTTCCATGGTTCTCCAACTGCTGGAATGAGTTCTGCAGCTCAAGATGTCGTAACACAGTGATCATAGATTTTTTTTTTCTCCTACCTATAGCACAGTCGTGTTGTTTGAAAAGTGCTGCCCATGCCTGTAAGCTATTGTAGTGCAACATTGACTCCCAAGTCAGTTCGTTAAAGTATCACTATCCGTAATTAGATGTTTTAGGAGAGGATTCTTGAAGACAGAAAGGCAAATTCTGTTTTCACTTGAGAAGGTAAATCCAGAGAAGTTCTATCATGGCACTTCATATTTAATTAAATTGATGAAGCATTAACTTTCTTGTTTTCTTGTTTCTTTTTAGTCATGTAACACAGACAACCTCTTGGATCCATCCAGTAACAAGTGCACTAAGCCTGTTTGGCCCCGAGGATGATGACGATGGAATAAGAGATCCTCCCGGGTCCAAGAGCTGAGGACGTCGGTTGACAGAAAGTTTGTGTGATTGCAGCACGGTAGTGAGAAGACGTGCAGTTCTTGATCTGATATACTTCCTAGTCTAACATAGTAGGACCTGGTGATACTCCTCCCCTTGAAGTCAGCATGTGTTCTGTTCGTTTAGGTAGGTTTTTATCCGTGGGTGATTTCCCCCTGCGAAAGATGCAGGTGCTGCAGAAGACTCCCTGCAGTCTTTACTTGCCCCAGTTTGCAGTGCAGGCATCATTAGGGCCTGATCCTGTCCTCTCCTGACTTTCTTATTGGTATAACTCCAATCCACTGAGAGCTTCACAACCTGGCCAGGAGAATAGGGCTGGGCCCTTGGCTGTGGCTCACATGGCAATTGCCAGTTATGTTTGACTGAAACATGCAAGGTGAGCATTTTTTTTTCTTTTTTAACCACTGATAGTGGGTGTAACATAGATGCCTTTTCTATAACTACTGAATATTATCTCATTTTTATAAAAGAAATTTCTGAATTTATTTTATTACTAACAAATATTTGCAGATTATTACAAGTATCTGAGCCCAGATGACTCTTTTAAGAAGTACTTTATTAATACTGGTGATTGGGCTTTAGGATAATGAGTTTTTGTAAGCTGTCAAGTAAAAAGAAACTATTTTGGTAGAGGACCCTGTACTCTGTCAACAATATTAGGCAAGAATGAAAATCTACTTTTGTACTCTGCTAAACTGATACACACATGCATCAAACATTTCAGAGGAAGCTGTGAAGTTTCAAGTACAATGAAACCTGTGAAGCCACCTCCAGGATCAGCAGAAATCAGTCACCTCCTCAAAGTTGGTCCTTAAGTAGAACAAAATCTTGTTGTAAACATGGGTGATGATTTAAAGAGGATAAAGAAAACAACGGGGGTGCTACTGCAACCTAATGAACAACTTTCACTGCTCCAACCTAATGAACGGGTTTCACGGTACCCCACTAGCACAGGATACTTTAAATCTCATTATTTACAGCACTACATCTGATGCCTGCTCTGCCCAATGCCTGATTCTGTGCTGGAGCATCTGGAGACTCTATGCGTGGGTGTGTATATACATATACATGTGTGTATATATATGTGTATGTATTATATATATGGTAGCTTTTGACTAATGAGTGAGCTAAGGACCTGCAATTTCGCTGAAGCGTTAGTGAATATGCCAAAGGAAAACTATGTGTGACCTTAAGGCCAAGGAGGAGGGCAGTACTCTAAGCATGTGAGGAAGGCTTGGGCTGCAACCTGCACTTACGGACTTGGGAACTTGCCTGGAAAGATTCAGACACCTTTCCCCACCCCAGCTCCTCTCTCTTGGATGATACAAAAGAAGGAGGCTGCAGTGTCACCTTTTTTGGAGTCTGTCTCTGGCAGGTAGGATTTAAAAATCAGTGTACTCGTAAGTAGGCCCATGGCTCTACCACTCTTTCTACAACCTTTGCATTACAGAGCTGCACCGAGTCAGCTACACTGTAGCCGTTGGCCTTATTGAATCAAAAATAATTTACACTTTAGCCTCTTCTTTGAACAGCAGTGCAGCAATCTATTGCGTGTGGCCTGTGAGCTGTGCAAAAATGGTCTGGTGGAGGAAGAGGTACAGGAGTGATCTGAAGTACAGCTCAGAAAAAGAGCTTTTTGCAGACTTTGCTGGAAGTAGGTGTCAGGATATACTCAATAAGCAAATAAGAAAAACTGTTTTGTATTTTTAACTAGGTCAGAACCAATTTTTCCACGAATCTGCACAGGTGGTGTGGATTAGGAAGAAGAGCTTGCTCAGCACGTCCACAGTAACTTAATTTCTGAGAATACTCCTCGTACACAGCAGTAGCCCTTAAGGTGGCAATGCTTCAGCCCTGTCTTGCTCCAGTGGCTCTCACATGCTTCATCTTTCCTCTCTGTTCCCCCAGAACACAAGCTGAAGGTGCAAAGCACGTGCTTCAGGTGCAGCGTTACACACTCGAGATATTATTTAGATTACTATTAAATCCCTTTCTGAAAGTGGTCCAGACTCATAATACACAGCAGATATATAAGATTATGGATTTCAGTATTTACTGTAGTCCTAGCAGCAGTTAGGGTGCTTTCTATATGACAGGAGCTTTCAGTTCATACTTTTATGATAGGCAGATCACATGTAGACTCCAGTTTAGCAGTTCCGTGCAAGAGAAGTTGAATCTCCACCTGACCTCACAGTCTTGGCTTATTCTGCTAGTGGCTTTGTGACAGCCAGCTGAGTGATTCACATAAGAGAAGCTATTTAGGGACAGAGCTAGAGCCTGCGGAGCAGGCAGGCTTCATCAGCAGAGACTCTAGAGGCTAACAGCAATTCAGAGCTGTCCTCCTGTCGGATCGTTCGGAGGAGGACAGCCCTGCGCGTCCTGCCTGCCCTCCCCGAGGAGCTGGAATGATCTCCGGCTCCAGGCACGCAACGCGCACTGCTGCGCACGAGAGGGCAGAAACCCAGGCAGAGCGCTGGCATCCCGCCTGCTCTGCTTGCTCTCTCCGCCCACAGCTGAGAACATTTCAGAAACTTGACAACGAGTTTCTCCCTCTCGCTTATAATTTTGCCTAGAAATTAAAGACACTTTAGGTATGGATCCCTGCATCCATCTAGCTTCTCCTCCGGTAAGTATTACCTCTTCAGATAATCTACTAGTTCACATTCTCCACTACTGAGACTACATTTTCATCCCTACAATCTCCAAATGTTCTCATCTATTTTTGTAAGCTGGCATACTTGTTTCCTAGGTTATTTCTCTGTCTCCCCTTCTCTCTCCCTTTCTGTGAAATAGTTTGCAAAACTATTTTGATTAACTTGTACGGTGTATGTTGAGAAAATGGTTCTAGGATAATTTAAGAAGAATTTGTAAAGAACAGTTGTCAAAACATGCAACACTATAAACAGCTACTTTTCATTTTTATTGCACAATAAAACAAGTGGAAAAATATGCAAGTTCAACTTGATAATCCTTTAAAATAATGGCTAAAATTGACACCTCCACCTGCATTTATTTTCTGTGTGAAGGTGATACTGTGAGAAATACTGTTCTGGTACACCCTGGTGTTAATCCATACCTGAATACTCGCAGCATGCTACCCTGCAAACACTACAGATACTCCAGTAAATTTAAACAGCCCATGCCCCATGATCAAAGCAAGTAGCTTGACACAAGTATCTACACAGGCCTATTAGATACTCAATTTAGTAGGTGTTAAATAACTTCCTAGTATCACGACTCAGTGTCGCAATAAATTAGATGATCCTTTCATCAGCCCCCCAGATAAATATATGCACATTAACCTGCCCTTCCACCAGCATCACCCACGTCCTCGCGTAGCGGGCAGGTGTCCCTGCTGGTCTTCAATGAGCCTCACGTTTCACTTATACTCCACAGAATTGGATTTTAAGAAGCTAATGGAATCCTATCTAGGAACTGGTTAGTGGCTTTGGTCTCTCCTTTAAATTAAGCAATTAGAAATTATTTAGAATAAAATATAATAAATGGGCAATTTCTTTTTTCCCTAAAACTTCCTATCTGTAACTGCTCCTCTTAATTAGCTGCTTTACATCAGAATATGTTTGGTTCATAGGCACCATCTGTTGCATGGCCTCATCTACCCCTTGCACAAACTGGAGTTAGCAAGTTATCCTCTCCATAACACCCACTGGAGTTACTTCATTGCCAGAGAGAAGTGGGTTTTCACAGTGAAGAAATTGCAGTTCACTGTATGTGTTTTGCTGTGGAAGATAAAGCTGACAAGCTGGAATACCGAGAGACAGCTTCAGTCAAGCTAAGTGTTTAACACAGGTTGATCTATCCCACGTAATGTTCACCATCTATTTAAATGCCTCTCATGACAGGCAGTTTTATGAACCCGAAACAAATGATGTGGTATTTCTTTAGGCCTGTTTCTGACAAGTCAGAGAGTGTCTATTGCCATTTACTGAAGGCTAGGAAAATCCTTTTAAGAATACAATTTGTGGTTGTTAAATAGTCAAGGTTGTTTCCACTAATTAGTGGGAAAGGCTCTCTTAAAGCTCAGCAAATTCAGTTATGACTTGGCCTGCGGAATCCTGACTTCTGTGGGAAGTCACAGGGTGTTTAACGCTCAGCTTAAACTCCCTGGGAGCTACTTAAAGATCTTAACGCTTATCCCAAGTCTAGCAGCAAAATTCAGCGGTTTCTTTGCAAACAGTGGGCAAGTGACTTTCAAAATCTTCTAGCTCAAGTCGGGAGGCAAATACAGGCTCAGACCTCAAGGCCCCTCTGGCTACAGGTCCCCGTGGGGGGTCAGTTCTGCTCAGAGGAGCAGCAGGAGCTTGTGCTCCCGCTGCTGCAAACACACACAGCCCCACCAGTGTCGATAGACACACCTGCCAGCTCAGACCCTGGGGCCAGATTGGCAAAGATGTTTAGCAGCTTAAAGATGCTGATGGAGTTAATGGGAATTAGGCACCTAACCTACTTAGATGCTGCTATAAATGCTGCTAGGCATCTTTAGGTACCTAAATACCTTAGCAAATCTTTCCCCCTACTGCTTGCAATGATACTGCACCAAAAATCAAATACTAATGAATAAAGCCTAACCTTTGTCCTCTGTAACTGGTTTTGCTTTTCCCTAGGGATTGTTTCCATGTAATACAAAAAATACCAGCCATTTCACAGGTTGTGTGAAACCATTCCAAACTCTTTTCCTATTTTTGGCAACTTGATTATTTGCTGCTCATTTTATATTTTTCCCCCCTAGACAGTGGTTGATGTTACTGTGGATTTAATAAGTTGGTATTTTTGTAACATTCTTTTGAGATAACTTATTGCAGGATAATATTATTGAATTTTCTTCCCACAAGGATGTAATCAGACAAAGTTTTGCATCATTCATCATTAATTCACTTGGCTGAAAAAAAAATAAACAGAATGGGTCAAAATATATTAAAATCAGAGTCTCTGAATATTGGGATGAGAAGTTGTGGTCTAATAGCCAGTATTGATTTTGTCCCCATGGTACTGTGAGTCAAATCCAAAACAGTTAAGGCTCTTGATTAAAAAAGAGTATATGAAAAAGTACTTTTCTTCCTCTTGCTCCCAGCTGTGCCCACTTGTGAGCATTTTGAGCAGGTAAGTTTACTCTCTCCGACTTCTATTCCAAAGCATAGACCTTAGGCCATAATTACATATATAATCTTACCTATAAATGTCTCTATTTAAAAATTCCAGGATTAGCTGAGCTTAAATATATATAGGGTTGGATACAGCCTAAAGATGTGTTCTTGAATTGGCGTGTGCATCGCGTGTGTTCAGCTATTCTCAGCGTTAAGGAAGAGGCTGATCATCTGCGTAGCGGGTAGGGTGACACTTGAGGCTTACGGACTCGCTCCGGTTCTGCCGCTAAATCGCTGCAGAAGCTGTGACCAACTGCTTGCTCTGTTCCGCAGTTTGATTTTTGTCATTAAAAGGGCCTAATGTACATTACTCCTTAAAAAAAAAAAAAAAGCATATTTAAGTCCTGAAGACTCTTGTCTTATTTGAAGACAAGAGTGTAACCTCTTCTCCAAAAAAATTCATGGCCTGTGTGCTCACAGGAATAGGATATTACAATATGGGACTGCAATTACATGTTACTTTACTATTCACTGGGGGCTGCAAATTGGGGTTCGCTGGCAGACGATTCTCTCCAAAGGAGCTGCGTTCGCTGGTCTTGGCAAGGAAGAATCCAACTTCTCAAGAAAGACACTGAAGACTGATCTTAACACATAACTTGACAGACCAGTTAATACTGTTGTCTCTGAAGCTTCAAATCAGAGATATGAGGAAAACTTTCTTGTATCATTCATCCATTTTTCTACACAGAGTTTGCAAGGTTTGAGCACTCCAAGAGCTGGTGGTCTCTAACTCTTGCAAACCTGTGGAGCATTTACCATTCCTGTCACACAAGAATCACCACAGTTGGAGGCAAAAAAAAAGGGGCTTTTCACAGGTAAGTTGTGACACCTGGGATGTCTCTGACGTAGGATATCTGTTTGGGCAAGACTACGTACTCCAAAACAAAAATGAACGTATCCCTTTTAGATTACCTTGGGGATAAGGGAAGTGAGCTAAGCTAAAAATAGTAGCCTGAAATCATTCTGGGAATATAATTTGTGTGTTAGGCTGCTTGTTAAAACTATGCGAAATCAGCAGTTTTGCCACTAACTTTGGACAAGTCAGGATTCTGCCCTGATCACCAGAAGCCACAAACAGTTCAGAACCAAGAATGTCTTAATCTCCTTCTAAGTACACTGCTCTTCAGCCATTTAGCAGTGGTATTTCCCTGTGTCCCAATTATTATAATCATTAAAAGCAACTCTTGTTTGTGGGGAGAACTCATTAAAATATACATGATTTGAATGGAAAAAGAAATTATGTTTGTGGCCTAAAACAAAAATATAACAGGACTGATAGGGGAAAGAGATGGGATCTTGGGAAAGGCACAGTGTTGAAATTCCTTCTAAACATTCATTTTTCACTCCAAAAGCTGGTAATGCATTGCAGTTCCTTCCTGTCTTTTACGGTCTGAGAAAACCAGGAGCACTGAAATCTCCAGGGATAGTTAAGTTTTCAGTCCCCGAGCAGCAGGATGAACTGCAGTTATTAATCTCCAGTCTGTGCCACTTGGGACCCTAACATTAGGTACTGTAATTAGTCACCAGGGGAGTTAACGTTCCAAGTCAAAGACAACTGTGTATAATTGATGCCATGGTGTGAACAAGAGCAGACAAGCCCATTAAAAAAGCTGCCTGTCATGCTCAGAACGTGTTATTCCATCAAATTAAATACCTAAAAGAAAAAAAAAAGGGTAAAGATAAGGAGGAAGAGGAAATAGGACACCAACTGGCTTAAAGTCTATTGTCTTGTTATTTGGATGTCCAGAAGAAGCTGCCAAAATGAAGCATTTTGTCTTTAGAAGAAAAACATGTAAATGTAATTAATCTCATATTGTTCATTTCTCAGCTCATCTTTGGGAACACCATATCTAAGTTCTCCAATGTAGGTGCTTAACTCATGCTGATTTTAGATGCTAAAGCAGCACAATAATTGGGACCAGGTTGTTCCAAAGATCATTTAGATTTCCACAACAACTGATATATGTATATATAAAAAAAAATGAAAAGAGCAGTAAATATAAACTAACAAGACATCCCTGGGACTGGATGCAGATGAGTTGAGAAGTCTCTTCTGTTGTTGGGATTGGTGATTATTTGCTATGAGAGCCTGTTTCAATCACGGTTTCTTTGCGTTGCTTGTCCTGAGTGCTATGTGTATACAAATGAATCTGCTTATAAGTGATGCGGTTTCAGGGAATGGGAGGAAAAAGCCTTAACAGCTTCACTGTGTTCATAAATATATCGATTCTCCCTTATAGGAAACCTTGTTAGCCCTCAGGATTAGGGCTGGGTTGTGCCAGAGCCCTGAGCGGGGCAGCTGGAAGCTGCTCTCAGACGGGGCTGAGGAAATGGCGGCTCTGCCAGAGGAGGAGCGAAACCTCCCGCCTTTTTGCTGCTCCAGCCGCT
Source organism: Tinamus guttatus (assembly GCF_000705375.1). The sequence continues at coordinate 162,963 of NW_010576712.1, forward strand.
CGTGAGGGACCTTGTGTAGCTGGGGGTGGAAACAGCGTGTCTGGTGGGGGGTATCCCCTCCTTCCGCTAAGCAGGGTGTGAGATTTCGTTCCTGAGGAAGAGGCCTTGCCAGGGAAGCTCTTCTTGCCACACTCGAGAGCCCTCTTCCCAGAAGGGCTCTGTCAGATGCTAATTCTAGGCAGGAAGCTTGATGCAGTTGAGATGTGTCCATAATTCCTTGTTAAAACCAAAGACACTGGACCACGCATGCCACAGTCCATCTACAGGTTTGGTGTTTTTCCTACTCTATCCAGTTCTGGTTATTCCCCTAGTTTTAAGCCGTTCTCAACTGCTTTTTTTCCCTGTTGGCATTCCAAGGGAAAGACTGGAATGCTGCTGAGTTTGCTCTAATCCCCAATACCCATGAGAGGAAGTGTAGCTCTCTCATGGAGGTTGAAGGTTTTGAGAGTGGGGAAGGAGATTCGTGGGTGCAGAAGCGAGTCAGGGGGACCCATGCGTGTTGTGTCACATGTCTGCACCAGAGCAGAGCTTAAGTGGATTTTGCAAATGCAACTTCTGTGTCTCTGGATCACCAAATCAAGATAAACCTAGAGCAGTTTTGAACCAATCCCAACCTGAAAGTTTACCTCAAACTGAAATAAAACTATGTTTATCTTTTCATCTGCCCCAGACTAAGAGAAACATGAAAGCTGCAAACTGAAATTAGTGCTTTAAAGCAGTGGGAAGAAAAGCAAAGCCCAACCAGTAGATGTGAACTCCTGGGCTCACAGATTCAAGTCAGCTGGATCCACTGAGGGCGGAGGGGATGGGGCTGCTCTGTCTCCCATTGGGAGCACATTGAAACACCTGTTTAAAGACTGAATAACCCAGAAGGAGAGGAGATAGTTCTGACCCTCATCAGGGAAGGGTGGCAGCAGTATGGAGTCCTCTCCTCTTTGCTCTGCTTCTTCTTTCCCTCCCTAAGTGTGGAGAAGTTGGGAAGGCTGCTAGGTGACCTCTCCCTGCTGGTACCAGTGCTAACAGTACCAAGTGTTAGAGGCGCCTCCTGTGAGCTGTGCAGATCTGAAAGCTGGAAAACTTTATATCCTTATTGTCCAAGTGCTGAGTCGTGAGGAGAAGTCACTAAATCTAATATACGTTGTGAAGATCTCAGAGGTCAGTGAAGTCTCTTCTCTCTTAAAATCGATGGAAGTGGTGCTATGAATAATGCTGTAGTACATTTGTAGTTTGTGTAACTTTTATTTGCTTATGCTTGCAAACATTAAAAAAAAAAAACACTTTGCTTCTTGACAAACTGGCCTTAAGCTGTTCTTGTTGTGCATCGCGTGCTGAAGCATTTGCTTTTCAGTGTGAAGACAAAATGATCATTACATGCATTTAGCTTTTATTTGTGGTGTTCTTTGGGAGGAAAAATGCTGAATTGATTTGACCATCTTGATTTTAAGAGGTCCTGTTCTACATAGTTTATAATAGACAACAGGAGATGCAGATTCCTTTCACTAAGAAGCTTTTTTTTTTTCTTAGTTGATTTATAGCTTCTCATTAGTGTTGCCTTTGCTATGTTGTATGGTGAGGGTAACCCTGACTTCTGAAGCGTGTATCTCCTGAATTAACCAAATAGGCTAAGTTTTGTCTCTGCAACTTCACTGTGTGCTAGAGGTGTAGAATCCTAGTCAACTGACTTACGAATTTTAGCAAAAAGAAACATGCCTAAGTAACTTAAATGTTAGATTTTCTGACATCTTAAAATAAAACCAGTCTTAGCCTTGCAGAAGAGAGAGCTGCCCAGCTAATGATGGGTCCTTTTGCTGACCTTTATGCCAGAAAGGTTCTACAGATTTCTATAGTGGTTCTACAGATTTCTTTGTAGTTACATCTTGTCTAGCTATCAGCTTTAAAAAAACAGCCCATATAGTAGTAAGATGTGATATCTGTCAAATTTAACAGCCTAGCAGGTGATTTTGTGTTAGGAGAGTTTATTTACAAGCCATTAACCTTAGCATAATTAAGCCTTTGACTTCCTTCCGAAGGACCTCAGTGGAGCTCATAAATAATTTACTTGTATTTACTATTATTTGCTGTGAACAATCGAAGCGTTTCCTTGCGGGACAAGGTCTTGCATGGACCTGCCAAGCCAGGCTGACCCTGCGCTGTGCCGGGTGCCTTCCCTTCTCTCGGGTGGACTGAAAGCTGCTCAGGACTGAGAAGCCTTCAGCGCCTGGTGGGACCAAAGCCTGGAGGTCTAACTGGGGTCTAAACAGTTTCCGGTTCTTATAATGAGCAATTATTACACTGTTTGTGCTAGCAAAGTGCATAAATCCGTAATAACTAAGATCAATACCAACTCTGTTACTAAGCAGATGCTGCCTTTCAACCTCTGAGCACCTCATGAAAAGGTGGTGAGGGAGAAGGCAAGAGGATTCTGTTGTGAGGTTGAAACAAGTATCGTCTACTGCTGCAGAACCTCTCATGAGAAACGAGTATCCAACTGCTGTGCAGAAGAAACTTGCATTCCATCAATGCCATAATAGACCTTGTTACCACCTTTATATATCAGTTAATGCAGCCAACTTGGGTGAGTATTCAGCTACAGATAGAGACCAACAGTGAAACATAACACTGGCAGGAACAGGGGGACCTGCCAAGGTCACACAGCTCATTGGTGGAACTGGCTGGAGATGAGTGCTCGTCCCCAACGTAGTGTTTTACCTGCTGTACTAAACTGGCTTGTGAAATGAAGGCTGCCGATCAGGGACACGAGGTAAATATTAAAACTGGAAGAGAAACTTATTCTTCAAAGTGTTTTTAAAAAAGAAAAAAAATGCTTTGGCCTTTTCACCTGATATGGAAAAGCTGGGGTGGTTTCTGTGATGTTTCAAACAGATTTCTCGCATGTACCAAGTTTTGTTTCCTACTCTCTGAAATGAAAACCCCGGTTCAATGGATCGGGAACGGCGCACCCATGAATGCCGTTGGCGAGCACAGGGGGAGGAGGGCAGGAGGCAGCTAGCTGAGCGCCCAGCACTCCAAGACTTCAGAGATGCCTAAAGAATCTAAAGCTCAAGGAAATCCCAAATAATGATCCAGAATGGCACTGCCTGCAGAAGGGACAGCTCTTCCAAAGAAGAATTCTCTAGTAGAGATCAGCCAGTAAGGACCAGGATAAAATAACAGTGATGGAGGTCAGAGCAAGGCAGAAGTGCTGGAGCAACCTGTGGAACAACGGCTGCTTGTGTGGAGCCTTTCTCCTTGGTGCACGGAGGCTCCTTGGCCGTGTTTGACACCTGGCTGGAGGTCCTGCCACGCCAGGGAAGGGAGTGCCCAGAGGAGCAAACGGACGACCGTCGGCTTTGAGTGTGAAATATTGCGAAAAGCTGCTTGTGCTTAATGGAGCTACCAGCTGAAGTGCTGTATCCATGGTATCTGAGAAGGTGATTCATGTCACTGCTATAAATACCAGCTCGCTTGAAAAGAAACCATTCCACTAAAATCTGCGCGTGGAATGGATTTGCACAACAGGCTTGTGCTGCTATCCCGATCTTTGAGATGTTAAGGATATGCAGTGTATCTTGCAGAGCAGCAGCATGTGTTTAATAAAAAGGTTTAATAGGTGGATAACCTCAAAACAGCTGAGGGCCAAAGAAGAGCCCCCTGCACACATCCTACCTCTCCCTTTCTCAGCTGACAGCTCCACAGGTTGAACCCCATGGAGCCACTGGCACCAGGCTGAGACATCACATCACAGGGGAAACATCTTAGTGTGCATCTTAATGTGCATCTTCCAGAGCTTAATGCACAAGTGTAATTCAAGGCTTTTGCTCCCACAGAAATGAGGAACTGCATCCTCTCTGACACTACTAATGCTTTCAGCCCTTAAGAATATAGCGATGCACCTGGAAAGAAATGTAGCTGGTAATGGAACAAACATTCAAGAGCTCCATGGCAGTTTACTTGGATCTTTCCTGGGGAGCAGGAACATTGCAGTAAAGTAGCTGAAAATTCCTAGAAGAAACAACAGAAATCATAAGGGAAAGCGATCAGGCAGAATTTCCCTGGCAATCTGCAATTCACATCAGCAAATACCTTTGGATGCTTGCACTTGGAGAGGGGAATATAAGGTGCCTCCTTTTTTTAATAGGTAACTGCTGCTTCTCCACCCAGATGCACAGAATTAATGAAATTAGCTCTGTTTTTTGCATGCATTATTGTGTGACTGAGATGCTGATACAATGGAAACTTAACCGAATTTATATTCCATCAGCACCCCCTTTACTGTGTACTTTTCTTGGAATGAATAGTTTCACGGTATATTATATTTCAGGTTAAACTAACTTAGGTTAGTTTAAACATATAACAGGAACCAACAGAGAAGGATGGGTAGACAGTGTTCCAACACTGCTGTTGAACATCTGTTCTGAGTTACCAAAATTCCAGCTGAAAAACAAATATTTCCACTATAAATCAACCAAAATGTTATCCTGAGTGTTGTAACAGATGCAAAATGATTCTGGCTCACTCTGTCCTGTGGTTTGGCTCCGTCCTTAAAATTGCTGTGAATATATTTATTTACACACTTCTAGAAATACACATTTGAAATGTGTATTTAAGCAACTTAGAATGCATCTCATGTTAGCCTATGAAGAAACCAATAGCCTTGAACTATTCCATTAACTATATATATGCTACCATTTAGTATAAACTCTAGTAACAGCTTTGTGGATAAACCAGGTCTAATGCAACCCTTAAGTTTCCTTCTCAAGTGCTCTGTGCACTTAAACTCAAGGTGTTTGTGAATTGGAGTTTATGGGGGAAGATTTGTGGTGTTTTTTTTTTTTCTTTCTTTCTTTTTTTTGTATTCATTCTATTCTGCTGTGTTTCGGGTTTTCTCCCCCCCCCCCATTGCTAGTACTTCTCATTTTTAATTTCATCACTTAAATAAATCAAAAGATATATCGATGCAGCTGGAATAAAGAAATGGGATTTGTTTACTTGATATGACATTTGGAGAAAAGCTTTGCAAGAAACTTCCTATGTAACTGTCTCGGCATGTGAATAAAATAGCCTGTTTAGGCATAGGCTGCAATTTCATGCTTTTAGGTGCATTTTTTAATGCACCTAAACCATCTTTAAACAGATGCAGTTTATTTTTTAAAGTATTTCACATGCTCCAGATAAGCTAGAGAACGAGGAAACAGAACTATAGCACCATAAGTAACAACAGTATCTTTCAAGGGGAAAACAAGGAAGTTGTTTTGATTTATCCCCCTCTTTCTTTGAAGCAGGCACAGTTTTGGGGAGGGGGGAAAAAATGCTGTCTTTTGAGGGTGGTGTTTTGTAGTTATTAATCATTTTTTGCCTTAGATGTTTGGAGAAAAACAGTGTGTGGAGACTAAATATAGCGGTGCCTTTTGAGCTGGTTGGGAAACGGGAGCCACGGGCCGGTAATCCAGCCCACCAGCAATAGGAACACGTGTTCTGCCCATAGATGCGATGGGAGCAGAAGGGCCACTTAAGGGAAGTAAAAAAGCCCAGTTTATCTTGTGGAAGTGGCGTGCGCTGGACCGGACTTCTCAGGAGTCTATTAAATAAATGGAAATCATATGGAGGGGATCAGCCATTTCTGCCATGCACTTCATTTTTCCCCTTCAGAGACTTGAATGTTATTAAGTATAGGACCACATTTTTCTAAAGGCAACTTGTTAATTAAGGCATAACAATAAGATGTCTGCATATATTTAAAATGGACTAAAATGTGTTTTGTTTAACATTTCTATTTGTAAAGAGCTCAAAACATACTCCATATAACAGACAATAGACTGTCCTTTTTCTGGCACTGTACACTTGCTTTATATGTTGTTATTCAAATATAATTTGAGTCTCAATCATTAAAATTCTGATTAAATATTTCGGCAAGAAGCCATCTAAAAAGCCTCTATTTCTTCCTTTGTTATGTTTGAAATAGCTATAATAAACAGTAAAAATAAGATTGCAGCTTTTTTTTTTTTATGCCAGTCAATCAAAACAATGTGTTCTCCAGGTCAAAACCACTGAAGGGAAAACACAAGAGGGTGTCTTAATTTCCCTTCATGCACTGTCAGATGGCTGTAGAAAACTGTATGTTTATGCCCTTGGGCAATTAAAAACGCTTACAAAAATGCTAGTTCTGTGCCTTCAGAACTAACTTATTCTGCAAGGCAATCAGTTAGTTTCAAGAGTTGATAATTTGTCCCCATTCACTTAAAAAAAAAAAAAAAAAAAAAAGGTTTAAGTCAGAGGTGCATATTATTAAAAGTAATTATGGCTGATGCTTTCACTATAGCTTAAAATCTAAATGCTTGCCCAGAGAAACATGCACAGAAGAATATGTTTAGCCTAAATACAGTCAATTATGCAGCTCTGTTTCTGCAGATCAGGTCATCACTTTTAAAAAAAAAAAAGAAAGAAAAGGAGGGAAAAAAAGAAGTCTGACATGCTTGAAGGCAGAATGGAGCAACAAACCGTAGCAATTGTTATTGTTTCTCTTGTCTGCACATAGAGTCAAGGTTTGTATGATAAAGTATCATTTTATTTTTCTTAATTAGCTTATGCATTTTACTTCAATGCATGAAAACATTTCTACAAAGATGATATGACGGAGATAAACACTGTTTGAAATGGCAAATTGTGTGTGTCTCTCAATGCGCACCTTTTTGGTGCTCATTTCTCCTCATAGGGGTCATCAGTAATTAGTCGGCTCCTCTGGCGCTAACGAGGGCAGTGATGCTTCTTGCAGAGGGCTGCTGTCTAGGGCAGGACGTGGGTTTGAGCAGGTGGAATCTCTCCCTTTCACTCTGAGCCGAATTCCCAGGACGCAGCTGTTCCCTCCTGCGTCATCGCGAGTGGCAGCCCTGGGACTGTGCTCAGACCAAGCCAACATGATTATGGGAAAATACCTCCTTTTGCTGCAGATAAACAGAGAGGGGCATACAACTGAAATCCAGCTTTGGATGCGCAGTGAGTGCTGCTAAAGCTGATTCTGTGTTTGAAAATACATTTAAAAAAAAATCAAGTTCCTCATACTTTTTTTTTCCCCCTCAAGCCTATATAGCTTTGAGACATCCAGTCTGACTTTCTGTATCAAATGAAGTAGGGTAATACGTGCACTGAAGCCAGCCTACGTTTGCTTCAAGTCAGTGTCTGTTGATACTGTCTGTATGTTGTTATAATATTTGCAAAAATAGGGCTCAAAAAAATGAGAGGCCCTAATAGAGTCATATTGAACACACTCGGTGTGTATAGTCAGATGCTGACACAGCAAATAGGTTTCAAATTAAATATCTGATGTGAGGTTTAAGCAGAATAAAATGATCAATAAGAGGCAGAAGAGGATTAATTCTAACAGAAATCTGCTGTTTGGACTGCAGATGGGTCTCTGGTCTGAAATTAGTATTTATAAATTGTTGTGTTGGTGCTGGATATAACCAAGTGAGAGTAAGTACAAAATCTCATCTGTAAGTCTTAATGGATCCAATCCTACAGGACAAACTGCACACAGATTAATACCGTGAACTACTGCAACTGCTTCCTGCTCTCTTTCAATACGTGCCACAATGATGATTCTTTCCTAAAGAGTGTGTGTTTAAGAGAGAACTTGGGAGCAAGACACACAGAGCTGAAGACAGAAATGTGACAGATTAAATCACAAACTCAGGACAACTGCTTTACAGGACTCTGGAGCCCAGGAGCACCAGGCACCTCAGTGACTGTCACCGACCTCACTTAAAAAGCTGGGGACTCAGTACTGAATTTTATGGATCGGTTCTGGTAAGCCTATGTTCACAAAATACCTGGGGCTAAATTCTGCCCTGACCTTCCTTGGCACTGTGCCTCCGGCAAGCTTTCTGAAAGCAGTCATTTGAAGTCAGAGAAATCTAGGTCATCGAGTTCAATAGAAATTCTGCTTCAATACAGAGGAGATGCCCAGCTCCTTCACCTTTCGCTCTTCTCCTACCTTATAGCTCTGCTTGTGGAAGGGCTGTTTTATTCTGTGCTCGTGGGTGCTTTTCTCCTCTATGCAGTAAAACCAGTGCCAGCTTCCAAAATCAAACAGCCCGAGTGTGTAAGAACAGCTATTTCTAACTGTCTTTCTGCCGCATGCAAGCTAGCGGGGAGGAAGGAACAGGAGCGGAGTGCAGAAGAATACATGGCAGGATCGAGTAGTCTCTCCCGTTAGCACCAACTGGGAGCTGTCCTTACTTGGCGAGAGGTTCGGCAGCAAGAGGGACCAGCTACTGCATTATCACTTGTCTCAATATAGTCGTGACATCTTATTGAACTGGCCAGTCGTAACTCTTGAGTCTAAATGTTCCCCCAGGGCAGCGAGGGGTCTGTGCACTCGAAGTGAGCGCGAGGCTGGTCAGTGCTTTGCAAGGTTAAGGTTGCTCTAAAAAGCATAGCAACGTGTTTGTTCCAAAAATGTAGTCGTCACTCAGAGTAGCTCTTGTTCGGTTCAAACCAGGTCAGCTGCCCAGGCAAGTATGTGTATTTGATCTACTGTCATGTTAAGGGCTGACTGTAAGCTTTGGCAGGGAAAAACGTATTTATCTTTCAACTCACAGCATATAAGCAATGACTAGTAATACCTATTTTTCTTAGAACTGGAATGCCTTTTGGAACCATCCCAGATTACTTAAGTTCCTCTGCCATCATCCAAAAGCAGTTCCAAACCTGTCTCTGCTGCATTCAATTTAAAAGAAAAAAAAAATAAAATGGGGGCAGATCATGGTTCATTCAAAAAGCATTTTTTCCCTCTTATGAAGAGCCACTGCAGCTTGCTCAGCTGCACACCAAGTGGACAACAAACATCAATGTCTAAGTAATTCCACACTGTTGGTAAGGGATTTTGCTTGGAAAGCCAAGCAAGGGCTAATTCCAGAGTGTTTACGATTGGGGAAGAAGGAAGTGTTCCTTGGTGCTTCTTGAACCAGCCTCCAAAAGCTGCTGCTGCTGCTTAGCATCAGTTAGGTTGAGGGCATCTAAATGTATATTTTTGGTTTCCTCGGGACCTCTGTATGTATACACCATATGATGTGCCCTCAGAGAGAGGGCAGCCCCAGCTGAAATGGGCTCGCTTCTTTCTTTTAGGACAAATTAAATGCTGATATGTAGATTATAAATTGATTATACTTAGTATAGAGCCGCATCAGTGATCTTTCCATCTATCAGTATCTACATTATGCTTGGTCCTGATTCCTGTGCAGTCCTCCTTGCCCAGCCCATCTTATTTTATCAATGTTTACAGAGAAAATACCAGTAGGACCCCCCTCGCTAGATGGATCTTTAGAGAAATATTTGTTCAGCTTTCTATTCTATGTGTGAAGAAAAACTGTGCTGTTGTTTCCAGAGTACATTTCAGAGCAGAATTGCCAATTACCATCACAAACTATGCAGCTCAGTATCTGTAGCTCCATTTTAAAAAAATCTGTATAAGTAGATTTAGAAATGATTATCAGGCCTAATAGAAGACCAGCTATGTCAAAGAAGGTAGGGATTGGGTAGTTTTTGGTCATAAGGCTTAAAACGCTGGTGAATGGTACCTCAAGGGTTTGTTTGCCTACTTATTTTTCCCTAGGGTACCTCTGTAACCACATACGGGGAAGCCACTGCGGCCACTTAGCTGC
>NW_010576712.1:175575-195659 GCF_000705375.1 Tinamus guttatus
CGGCGCGGCGCTCCGCTCCCCCCCGCGCAGCCGCCGGCCGCGTTAACGGTAGAAACTTGCAGCCCTTTCGGTGCAAAGCTGGGCCAGGGGCTTAATTGTACTTGGTTCAAATCCGTGTTAAAAACAAGAGAAAAAAACAAAAAAAACCACAGCCCTGCAGCGGAGTCGGTGCGCGCGGCGTGCCGAGCTGCGCCTCGGCAGATGTAATTAATAAGGAAATGCTGGGAAGGCTTCGTAGCTGGCAGAGAGCGTTATCAGTTGAAACTGCAGCGTATCTTGCTGAGAAATCAGCTGTTCCCTTCAACGTGTGCTTTGCTGTTATTGGGTTTATTTATAGAAGCAAGTAGACTTTTTTTTTTGCCTGTTCTGTAGCTCTAGATTTTTTTTTCCTCCACTTCTACACGTTAAAAAGTTTATTCTGTCAGATGCTGGCATTGTTTGTAACTTCAATGCATTGAGTTCTAATATCATAATTACTTCTGTAAATGATACTGTGTATTATTTATTGCCTCTTATGAGACTCCCTTGCTATCTTACAGTGAACTGTGCAGCTATTAAATTTCAGGGTTAATTCACTGTGTAAGAACTAGCAAGTGTAGGACCCTAATTGTACTGATGTACTTACAAATTGAGGAGTCTTGGCTCTGAGCTCTGATTTTTTTTTTTTTTCCATTTCAATAAAACTCAGTATCTAGCAATATGTTTTAGCTTTATTAACTTGAATGCATGGTCCCCAGAAGCCTGGGAGTACTTACTGAGGCTGACATTCAAAGCCACACATACAAACTGAAATTTTGCATACTAAAAATAGAGGGAAATCTTAAAAACACGTCTGGATCCAGCAAAGGTGATCAGCCAGCATGGCCCTCCAGTCCTCTACCAAATCGAATTAACTGAAGGATTTATTTTTACAAAGGATTTATTTATATGAAGGGAGCATCCCTCCGCTCACATCTAAGGGAGTGCAGGAAGAGCAACTGAAGTAGTAATAGTAACTAGTAATTTAATTACTTAACATCTTACATCTTTATTATGTGTTTTGTTTAAGCATTCGGTAAAGAAAAAGACAAAGAGAAGAAGCTAGATGATGACAGCAGCAGTACCACAGTCCCTCAGTCGGCTTTCTTGGGCCCAACATTATGGGACAAGACGCTGCCATACGACGGAGACACTTTCCAGTTGGAATACATGGACCTGGAAGAATTCCTCTCGGAAAATGGCATTCCACCCAGCCCAAACCAGCATGAGCATAGCCCACACCAGTCAGGTCTGCAGCAAGCTACCTCAGCCTCACCTTCTGTCATGGACCTCAGCAGCAGGGCTTCTACTTCAGTCCACCCAGGCATGGTGTCGCAGAACTGCATGCAGAGCCCAGTCAGACCAGGTAAATCATCCCTAAGACCTCCCTGTGGATTTGAGCCTGAGCTTGCCCCCCTGCCTTCTCTCCATATCCCTTCCACCCCCGTCAGTAAATCACTTTCTACTGCATGGTTGACAGGCAGCTTAGGGCCAATATGATTCAAGACCTTGCTATGCCAAAAAATGAAATTAATAGCTCTCAACTATTGCAAAGTTGCTCCGCAGGGATTTTTGTTTAAATTCTGTCAGGAAGCCATGGGAATTCCAAGGAAACATGCCTCTTATCTTTCCTTCATTGGTAACCTGCCTCTTAGAAAATGAAAAACAAAAACAGAATAGTAATGTTTAGATGACATGCTGTTGAGTGAACAGTGAGAAGGATCACGAAAGAGAATGTTTTCTTTGGCTGTATTTAATGTGAGAAGACAGGAATGACAGCACGGGCACTTACCTTGAAGGTAAACTTAAAAGACCGTGCTTCCTGTTTGTAGTTTTGGCCATCTGCTTGTCCTGTATTAAGCAAAATAAAATTCACCACAGTGCGTGGGACAGGAGATAAGCTTTGGGGTTGCATTTTAGTTTTGATTAAATTAGCATAAACTGAGTGCAACTCCACTGACCCTGGTTGCTGTGTTGGATCTATATTTGTCTTAAGCTGCAGGCAAAAAAGACGTCATGGAGCTGAGTTTTGATCAGGGTGCACAATTCCAACCCATTCGATACCAGTGGAAGTTTTCTCTTAGTGTATTAGCACTTTAATTCATCCCTTTAGAGACACTAGTACAAATCTGGATAACTTCTCTCTGGCCTCACACCAGCATAGTTGAGATCATGGTCCAGGGAATAGTGTCAACATTGAGTCTTGGAAAACATGGAACTGGGTGTTTTTTAAGTCTGTGGGTGACTTATTTATTGTGCTCTTCTGTTCACGCAAGGTCTGCTAGACCAAAGTGTGCTCTGGGGAGCAGGAAACCACTCCTCTCCCTTCTGCTTGATCATTTGCCATGCTCAGCGTGTGAAGTCTTTGTCAGAATCATCCGATAAGGAGGCAAAATAAATAAATAGGAGGACAAAAGTTGTGGAACAGGATGAAGTGGAAAAGTCTAAATCTGCAACATTGCTTTTCATTGAAAAGAAATTGAATGTGGTGGTCTTTGCTCCTAAGTCAGAAGTGTGCCCCCAAAGTGTGGCTTAAGTCTGTAGCTTTTATTTGCTCATCTTCATTAAAAGTGTACTTTTCATAGTTAGCTTGAAACTGAAATATATATTTCCTAGTTAAACAGCAATTTGTGCAAGCTCCCAAAATGAAAATATGTTTGGAGTTGGCAGGAGAAATATAAAATGAGACTTTACTTTTCCTGTGGCTTACTCTTCCCAAGCCAGTCCTTAATAGCAGTGCATGTGTGCCTCCATATTTCTGTCACATATGCTTGCATAAAATTGAAAGCAAATATCTGACCTTATTTCTTTTTTTTTTTCCCCAGAGGAGACTGATTATGCACCAGGCTTTTAGTGATCACATGTCAGAATTTGCTTGTAATAAGTTATCTGCATGATTTTTTTTTGCAACTCATTTATTTATTTTTAATTTTTCCTGCGTTGTTCATAGCTTGAGGTTATAACTCTTCTCGTTAGAAATTCTGTATATTTTTGGTCCTGTTGTAAAGGTCTTTTGGGGTAAAACCATCTTGATCTACACGCTTTACTATCTGTGCCTTTCTGCTTTTAAGAATAATGTGGGTTTTTTTTTTTTCCAGAGGAATTTACTTCTCAAAATAATATTTTGTATTGTTGTTATAAATATCAAAACAAGTAGTTTTCAAAACATCTCAATAAAAGCTAGTTTTATGTGATCTAATTGGTGGGAAAAATGAATTTTTTAGGTGATAGCAGTTCTTAAAAAAGCTGGTAGTGGTGGTAAACTCGGTATTTTGTATTAACAACTGACGCCTGTGTAGGAGTGCGGGCTCTGACTTTGGCAAGGTCGTCCCCTGCACTTTCCACATCCCTGCTCACTGCTTTAATTGGCTTTGTGGCCTTTGGCGTCGGAGCTGGCCAAAACACGTCCACCTGCCCGTGCCCCTGCTGCCTACGGGGCAGGGTGCGTGGGGAACCCGTAGGTGCCTCGTGGATACGTGGCACCCCAGGCAGGCCAGCGAGCAGGAGTGCCACAAGAAGATTTCATCTTATATGTATGTATTGAGATGCAAGCAAAGCACAACTGACCCTGACTTTAAGATGGCGCTGCAGAATCCTCACTGATTTGTTTTCGGTAGTCAACAATAAATAAGTTAAAAAGCAACTCTTCTTCACTTAATTCTGTATTTCCAGCTCGGATTGTCTGGTTGGCAACAGTTTCATCTGTTTTCTGAGTTGTATGAAAAAACGGAGGAAGCTCCTACTTCCCTGTGAATTTCTGTGTTTGGGAAAGCTGTGGCACTGTCTTTATGATCGTGAGGAGGGATACATTGTATTGCAAGATTAGAATCTGATGCATTTCTATTTTCCAATTCAACTTTGGTCAAATAATATTTCGATGATTTATTTTAGCAATGCCTGTTCACTGTAATAGGTAGATGCATTTGAAACCTTTCCTCTGTTCCCTAGTGAATGTGGATTAGTTGATTGAAATCCGTAGCTTTTCAAATAACCTGTTACTGCAAACACACTTCTTTGGTTCTCCATCTGCTGTGTATCTCGTGTTATCTCTTGTTGGTTCTTTGGAACATAAATCTCCATTTAACTGTGGCATGCTTTAAGGGAGTATTTCCAAGTTGCCTTTTTTATGCAAATGGAGGTTCATATTTTACAGTTAAGTAGCTGGTGTTTGCTTTTACCTAGCCTTTCCCCTCTGTGTTGCCCTTATTTGAGTGAAGGGGGCAGCTAATGTAAAGAGTTTGTACGGAGTGAATTAGAGCTCAGGTGCCTGAGCCAAGTCTGGTGAAGATGGTAGTTGGATGGTTTGTGTTGTAGATCTGAATTCTCTGTCTGCCACCAAAGCCTCAGGTCCAGGGCCGTGTTTCTGAGGATGCTGCTGACGCAGTGTTGTCCCATGTTGTTGTTGCTGCCCTCCCGCTTGAGGAGGATAGGGATGGTGTTGGAAAAACTCCCTTTATTTTTATGTTCCTGTGGTGATGGCTTTAGGTCTGTGATACTTGCACAGCTGGTGCAAGTGGTGGTACCCTATAGTGTTTGCAAGTGATCTGCCAAAGCTGATTTTAAAAATTCAAAAGCAAAAAAGCTCTATCATCCACGTGTATGCAGTAGCTATCTAAGGGTTGAAAATGTCAGGGATATTCACACCATAGCACTACACAGGACTAAGTAGTTTCCAGCACTTCCCACTCCTGCTTTGTGGCGGTTGCACCAGCCCAGGGGCAGTGGTGGCTCTTGCTCTCTCCGGCCGCACGCCGAGTGTGACTCGGTGAAGGAGGGAGCCCACAAAGGGGTGGCCCTGCGCAACCCTCCCTCCCTCGTAGCCTTCCTCCCTTGTGTTCCTTAACGTGACCTCCTCTTCGATCGTAGCTGCTGCAGTGCGGAGGGCTGTGCTCCCAGCAGCATGTGGGATCTTTTCCTAAGCTTTAATCAGTGCTCGGAAGCAGTTATTAGGTGCTGCACGAGCCACAGCATGAGCCCCCTCTCTTAAAGTCCAAGGACGCTACCTGCAGCACTAAGAAGAGCTGGGAATTTCCTGAACTTTGCTCTCCCACGTGACGACGTGGGAATGACCAGCTAAACCGTCAAGCGGGCTGGTCCTGCCAGCTGCTCTGCACATTGCCGCTCACGTGAGGCTCCGAGCGGCGGTGCCTGCATGACCATGTGCTCAGGCACGTGGCAGTCCCTGTGCCGCCTGCTCAGCATGGCTTTTGCTGGAGCAGCAGCACGCACGCACACGCGGCTCCGCACTCCTGCCGTCGCCCGCCTGGGCTGAAATCGCAGGGAAATGGAAAAGTTGAGCTCTGTGCGCTGCCGGAGCAAGGGAAGTGCCGTATGCAGACAAGCCAGCCTGCCTTCTGGATCAAAGAAAGATGCAGTATATACCCTGGCAAATATAAAAATAGCCTGTCGCATGATAAGAGGGGGAAAGTGCTTTAGCATTAACCAGGCTTGTGCATTCAGCAAGAACACTAAGTCACCTTTAGAAATCCTGCTTTAATATTCACTGTTAAATTTTGATTATTGGTTAAATCATTGCTTGACTATGTGAAAGAGCATAGAATAATTTAGGATTATAAAAAGTAAACCCTAAGTCTCGTATTGGGTTTGTGCTATAATTCTAAAATATACCCAGCCTGACTCTGTTTTTGGTGAGGAATAGTGCTTTCCACACAAGCAGTGCTGCTTCAGCTTGTAAGGGCTGCTCAGTGTCAGGAGGAGGGTACGTGGAGGGACCAGGCAGGATTTTTTTCACCTTTGCAGGGATGTCTGAGAAAAAGTCAAACTTGTTGCATATACCTAGAAAAAGCACAATGTCTTTTTAAGAGCCTTGCTTCGCATCTCAAGCTGTATTGAGGACCGTTTGAACGATTGTCTAGTGCAGTGATTGGATTTTTAAGATGTGAATGCACCCTGGAGTCTTTCATAAAGCAGTAACTTATAGTTAGGAGGGGAAGATATCCTCAGGAGCTGTATGTGAGGAAGACATTGATATTAGCTGCTTAGATGCAGCTCCTAGGAAGCACATTTAAATATTGCAATTTGCATATTTATATGACAGCAGATTGGCAACTGTGGGAGCTATCAGTGGCCAGATTCTGCCCGGTTAAGCTGTGACGAGTACTTTACTCCTCGTGTAGTCTTATTGATTTCAGTCCCACTCAGCAGGCGCACAGTTTATTGACTGTCCTCTTTCATCGGCTCCTAGGTGGAGCAGCAAAATATCACTATTTGTTCTCTCGTCGTTCATCTTTCTGGCTCTTTCTTTTTTTCCTCCAACTGCGGGGGATAACCGGTCTCAGTGCGTTGCTAGTTTTCTTCTCACAGGATAAAAGGACCCTTGTGATGAGGAAAATGTTCTTGCGAGCATTATGTAAACAGAAGCATGGTTGGCTGGCAGTGCATTAGCATAGAAATATTCAACATGAATTTTGCTAATGTCATCGTCCTTTTTTTTTCATTTTTATATTTATAAATATTGTAATACTTTTGTCTCTGAGTTTCCCCCAAAAAGCGGTGATTAGGAAAAGGCCATTTCAAATAATTCAGAGAAAACTGTGGTTTGAGTTGTTGTTTTATGCATGAAGTGCTATGGGTTATGGAAGAGCTGGAAAAAGAATTTACTTAAGGAAGAAAAAGCAGCTCGAATCCAGTAGCATTTAATGGAGTAAGTTACATGTGAGGAGTAAGTACAGAAAACAAATGTGAAATGCACCACTGTCAAAATGAATACACCACAAACAGTTTTTTGTAGCATCTGTGGCAACTTTTATGAACAAATAAGACTAAAGAAGCTGTCTGTTTACCACAAAAGCGAAATGATTCCTGAGAGCGTCAGAGCTGATGTGGGGAGAGCTAACAGGCAGGTAAGGCAGCATGTGTTGCAACATTTTGCCTTTTTTTTTCCCCCCTCCCGTGTTAGGACTCTTTTTGGCACTTCAGCTGTGCATAACTAAGGCAATATCTGTCAAGTTTTAAACTAATGCAAGTTATTCTTCAACCTCTCCACGTTTTCCAGCACGCTTGAGGCTGTAGTACGGTTATGCTTCCGTGTTCCATTCTCTGAACCAAATCTTGCCTCTCTAATGTGCAACTCTTTCTTGCTTCACTGCTCTCTTCTCAGCTTTGATAGAAACAGCTTTAGTTCTTCATGTTGCTGGTAATCTCTTTGTATGATTTGCCATTTAATGAAGACAAGCATGCTGATCTTGAAGGTCTTTGCTCATAAACTCATGTTTTTGTGTAGACCATATGAGAATTAACAAGAAAAACATGTTGCATCTGGGTCCTAGAAAACTGATGATTTGTTACCTGGAGCCCAAATCTAGATGAGTGCTAAAACAGAACTGGACAGGTACCCATGACTCGATGTGCTCCTTAGTAGCATGCATTTGTTACACGCAGATGTCAGCATGATCTGCAGCACTAACTCATCTGCGACAAAATGTCGTCCGCAGAAATGTAGGTATATAAATGGAGAGGCAAAAATACACTGTTAGGTAGAGATTTGTTGAAGATGGAGACTGGTAAAAATGACGACTTTTCCGATTAGCCTTAGGGATCTCAGCTTGCTATAAATTCTCTGTTCTGGAACATGGCTGTGGACAATAGGTCAAAGATTAAGTAATTCATTACAGAGCTGGTTGGTACTCCTGTATTTAATAAACAAATGAATGAACGAGGCTCTCCGTCCACCGCAAACTCCATTACTTTGTGTAGCAAGGATTGGACCTAAATTTTTGTAAAGCATTTGCGAGGCTTACAACTCGTTTAGCTCTTGTACTTGAAAATTGCTATAGTTGAGGTAAGCTGGGAACTCGGTAACCACGACACAGATGAAAGCATTGAAAGCATTCAAAACAGAAATTAAATGCTGTCCCACCAGTAACTGCATATAATCTGAGTTTCTAAGGAGGCAAGGAAAGAAGCTATATCTTAACACTTCAAAAAATAGAAGCAACATTGTGAAACCTCTAAATGCAAAATGTTCCTGCAGAACTCCATTTGATGGAGGAAATCGATATTTTAGTACAGTGGAATTATTGAAATAACGAGCTAAGCCGTTGTGGAGCAGAGTACGTTACCCAGGGCTGCGGAACATAAAACACAGATTCGAACTGAGAGGGGCTTAGCTGAAATAAAAGGGGTGTCTTTAAACAGTTTAGTCATTTTTACAAGCTCTCTATTTGAAGATTTGAAAATGAATTGTAGTCCAACAACAAGCCTGTTTAAAAAAAATCTGGGTGCTTGGTTTCTGTTGCTTAATAAGTAAGGAAGCACTTGAAAACAAATCCCGTTTCTCATCTAGAGAGGGTTAAACTGCCTTATTTGAAGGACCCCGCAGCAATCAGGCATCCCACTGTTCCCTCTTTCTTTGTGCTGCATAGTGGAAATACAGATGTTACTGACGTCTGTAATCCCCGCAGCTGCGGCCTCTCGTTGTGGCGTGGGGCATTTGGCCATTTTGTGGACGTAACTCTTGCAGTTCCGTCACTCACTGGGAGAGATCAGAGCTGGGATCTTTTTGGGATCTTTTTGGGATCTTTTTTTTTTTCTTTTCTTTTCTTGAGTAGTTTGCTATGAAAACAAACCGTACCATTTGCTTGGGGTATGCGTGGCTCCTTGTGTGTTACTGCTTCATAATTTGTGAGTCTATGGACTGATTTCACCCAAATGTGAGAGGTTAAGGCAAAAAAAGGGGTAAGACTGTAAAAGAACAATTGGATTCCAAGAGTTTCTTGGAAAATGGACGGCTGGGTAAAGTAGGGAGATGTTACTGAGCAGGAAGAGCTGTAATGCAAATGTGAGTTTTCTACATCTGAATTAACATAAGACCTTTGAAATGTGTCATCTATGTGAAATGCTTCTGTGAGCTGACACCCTTCTAGACACCATGAGATGTCAACCCGCTTTGAGAAACAAATATGCAACAAACCAGGCTTAATTGGTTTAGTGTGCGCTTGGAGGCTGGTCACAGAACTTTTACCATTACTCTTCCTTTAAAATCCTCAGCTCCTGGAGTCATGTTGTTATATGAAACTGCAGGCTTAAAAGGAATTAAAAGAACAGTTAGAGAAACAGTTACGAGATGTACAGACACAAAATTTTGGTAGCAGTGAACCAAAGTAATGGAATGATCTTGGTCTCCCAACAATGTTTACGAAAATTATTTTACCCCCAAAAACTGCGTAACGTGCAGCCTTGCAATATCTTGTCCCTTTGGTGCAGCAGCAGCACCCCAGCTCCATTGACCTGTTCGGAACTGTCTTGGAGTCAGCCAAGTTTAAATTTGAGGCCAGTTATCTTATCATAATTATTGCAGTATCACACGTGGGCACACGTCCAAGTGACCTTGTGTGTGTGTCTTGCCATTCATTCCTCGGCGTGCGTTTGGGCCGGGGTGCTCTGCACAAAGCTCCCTTTTACGGCTTGCTTTGGTCGGTGTAAATTTCCACTCTGCCACTGGGGCCTGGGGACGAGGGTGGTTAGGAGTGAATGAGAAACATGGGAAAATGAGAGTGGGCTAAAAATGTTCAGGGATCAAAGAGGAAAAGTAGGTCGTGGCAGGGCATGTGTGTCGGGAGGAGGAATAGGGGGAGCACAAGCGAGGGGAAGATTTGTTTTCCTATTGGCCTTTCAAAGTTGTGCAATTTAAGAATTGGATTAACCTGATATGACTTTGTTTTTCTGCCAGATTAGATATGTTGAGTTTCTTGGCATTGTGAATTGTACAGTACATTGTGTGCTGTAAATATGGGTGTGTCGGGATAAAGCTGTAATGACACAACACACTCGCAGTATAATACCCTGCTGCTGGGTGGACTCCTCTGTCCCCTTGGTGTCCCATTCCTTCTGCCCCATGAAAGCCCGTGATTGTTAGAGCATTCCTAAATGCTAAGTGTTAGAGCCTCTCCACGTTGTTTCTAGCACTACATCAAGACATTTCAAAAGCCTTTGTGGTAAGGCAGCACTCGCTTATCCATGGCCTGAAAATCCTTTTGTTCTGGCAGTGGCATCATAAAGTGGTGTTGGCTGTATGAAGTGTATAAAGAGGGGAGACAGCTGTGTAAAAAGAAGGTACTCAAGAATCTCTTCCTGCCCTCTCAACCTTAAGATATAGAAAGTTTTTCTGATAAATGTTGCAATTTTCTGTCTTTGCTCTTCTTTTCCTTTTTTTTTTTTAAAAAAAAAACTATGCCTAAGATACTGCCCAGAGGAGAACTTCAAAGAGTAAAAATCAGATCCAGATCTGAAATAGCTGCAAGTCCTGAGCTTACTGCTTTTCGAAGTATGTCACAGTGCATTTGGATACCAAGTTGAAACTTCCATGGTGGTGTGTATTTGCTCAGTGGTTTTGGTATGTTACACATGCCATGAGATAGTTTAACTTGGTGTATCAGTTTTATATGCTTGGCTAGTCCCGTGGAGGAGCCTTGCTCTGTTTACTGCAGAACGAGGGTGGAGCAGCGAATGACTCCTCCAACTTGGGCAACACAAGCAGGTATCTAAAGATAGATTGTCAGAATCAGGGCCATAGTGAGCAGAGTAAAAGCTGCTCTGCAAGACTAATGAAGGAAGTGCAGACTTTGGGGAATGAAGCAAAGACTACTTTAGGGCACCTTTTTAAATTCCCACTTTCCCATTTCCAGGTTTCTCCGGAGACCAGAGCTACCCCAGCACGTTAGTCACCATGGGCTGACCCTCGTATAGTCTCTGTCACTGTTTTTCTAAGGACTTGCCTCTGAGCTGTTGTACATACCATAAAGATGGGGAGTAATTACTATGTCCACAGTGGGGATTAGTTTTCCTGGAAGAGAAGAACATAAATAATTGATAACAATTTAAGTCAGATATCAAGATTGGATCGTTTTACTTGGCCACGTGTTGTCATAACACATTAGTTGTTGGTGTCTCAGCGCTTAGAAAATTAGGACCCTAAGCACCCAGACTCTGAGTCTGAGGTTCACACGTCTGTGTGGCCACTCTCAGAATGGTTGATCTTTCTCTTGGCCTTTACCTGATGCCTTTTTCCAAATTCTCTTTCTCTCTCCAGTTTTCTCAGCACAAGGTTGAAGTCATTGTTGAGAATTGTGGCAGTCGCTGGAAGCTGTTTTGAACATGTGAAAAGAAACCATTAGCCAAATAGAAGGGAAGAACTGGAGGTGTCATTGTCAATCTGTGTGTGTCTGATTTCACCAGCTTCTGCACGTGTCCACGTTATCAATCGATTTCTGCTAGGAAGTAAACAAATCTCACTTTTCTTAAATACTCTCATGACTTTCATCCGAGTTGCTCTTATCTGTGGCAGGGATGTACTTCTGAGGCTTGTGTTGGGAGGCTTTTGTTTCTGCTTTCCCTTCTAACATGCTCTAGAGTCACGTGCACCCCTGATACTGGCCAGGGATGCTGTTTATCACTTCCAAAGTCAATTATTTAAAAGCCTTATTACTGGTAATATCAGAATATAGTAACTTACCACTAAGGCAGCTTTTATCCCAATTGATCTTGTATTTTGTTTTTCAGGCTGGATCCTTTGGCCAAATTTTGTCTCATTTGGTGAATGCCCCTCTGTGTTCCCTGTACTCTTTGGTAGCTGTTTCAGTTGTGTCAGCAAAATCTCAGCCACGTGGGATGTGTTGCTCCATCAGTCACATTCTGCCTCTGCTGGGCCACATCCTGAGAAGCCTAAGCACCTCTGATTCTTCTGTGTATGGAATTTGAAATTATTCAAATTCGATTTGTGTTTCTGAGGCATTCGGGGAAGTGCTCACAGCCCCAGCATTGCCAATTCACACTGCCTGTCTGGAATCACGTCCACTCAGTGCCTGCCTCCTTGAAGGAGCAGATGATGTTTAACTCCTGTCCGAATCCCGATGACCGCCCCGTGCTCTGCGCCCTCTCAGAATACACTTTGCCCTACGTATGATGAGAAACTAGTTAACTACTAGTTAATTTACAGCACTAACAAACCTCTGAAGTAATTTTTCTGCTGCCCTTGGGTTTACAGCCTGTGGCTTGTTGTTTCCCACTCTCTCACGTTTCCCCCAAGCTGCTGGTGTGTACACTCTGAAGATCACATTTAACCAACACAAGGAAATCAGCTTGGCCCGCCTGGCTTCTCTATCACGTGGCTGAGAATGTGTTCACTCTGTTCTGCCAGACTATGGCTAGCTGAGCAAAATACAGTGAAGCTCTGGGCTCCTAGCCAAGCCTTTATTTCAGTTTGGAGCTTACAGCCACATATTTGCTGTTTGGCAGGACATCCACTGGGGTATATTTGGATAGTAATCTAGCATTGTTTTGCTGCTTTTTTTTTTTTTCTTTTTGCTTCCCCCCTGCTCCTTTTAATGTACACGGATAGTATAATCCCATCACACACTTTGGCCAGCCGATACTTAGAGACTTCTCGGCATGCAGCACTCTGTATGTGCACCCAGAACTTAGAGCTATGACCTTTGGCAAATATAAGCCAAAGCAATTAAATTTCTTTTATAGAAAAATTCTGGATGTCCTACTCTTTGCACCCTATGTGCTGATAACAGAGCTATTTTGTTACTCTTTCCAAGATCAAAAGCTTCACCAGGGTTTGATTGAAGTCCAATTATGGAAGGAAGTAGCTTTGCTGGAGTTCTGAAAATAGCAATAACTGTTCAAATAACAAAGTCTGTCCTTGTGCGTCTTTATAGTCTTTAAAACTTTTTTTTGGGGGGGTTGTATGGTGTTGTATGTGGGTTGTTGTTTGTTGTTTTTTGTTTTCTTCTCTTTTTTCCCCTCCTCTGGTCTTAAAATATTAACAAATGACTTGGGATAATAGGAGTGAGCTGTTAGAAGAACAAGTATCCCTCTCTGGAATTGCTCCTTTGGTTCTGTTCTCCACCCCAAGTTTGCCTTCCTCTGAAGCTCTTTGCATGCCGCCTGACTCATGCAGGAAAATAAAGCTGGATTTGATTTTTAACAGTATGGGAGGCTTTGGGTTTGGGGGGATAAAGGCTTTGTGATGCAAACTCATTATTTGTGAAAGAAAAATGGGCTTTTCAAACTGCAGTGTGTTTTGGAAAGTTGGCTTTGGGTTTGAAACCCCAACATGTCTGACGGCACCCTTGTATGAAAGAAATAGTGCAAAGCCACCACCACCAACAAAAATAACTAGGGGAAGGGTACAAAGCATAATTACAAGCAGAAGTGTTTAGGGGCAGTTCCTGTTATTTTATGAGGGGACATCTCTCCCGAAACTTCATTTTATATGTGCTGTGTTCAGCCTGGAAGGCTGCCTTTGTGCTCGCCCTGTCAAGCTGCTTTGAGCCGTGTCTGAGCAGATGAATCCTGACAAAAGTTGAAATACTTTTCCCCAAACCTTTGCATTGCTCTTTAGAATATATACTTAAAGACACCTTTTCTTAATCCCTCCTGCATCCTCAGAAGGGAGAGTGACGTGGGAGAAAGCTCCCTGTGATGAGGTTTGTGGCTGATGTGGACAGGCAGAGCTCCAGAGAGGCAGGGTTTGTCCCTCATGTTAATCCACAGCTCTCATAAATGTCCATTTGGCACTTAGAGCTTTCAGCTATCAAAAGATCAGGATGAATAAATGTAAGCAAAGGTGACTGTGCGGGGTGTTAAGTGAATCTTTTGCAACATTTGGTGCTAATAGCTCTGGATGCTGCTTTGGTTATTATACAGCCATGGGTAGGTGCAATTTTGAACTTAAAGCAAGATTTTAACAGGTTTTATCTTCCTCCTTTTAAATCGTGTGTACTCATC
The DNA here is from genome assembly GCF_000705375.1 of Tinamus guttatus. Next base: position 189,349 of record NW_010576712.1, read on the forward strand.
TTGTGTGATACAATATACACCTATATGAAAATCAGCCTTCTTTCCCTTTAGACAAGTGAACTCAAAATCACTGATTACTAGAGGAAAGCATTTATGTTATAGTTACAGTGTTGAATAAAAGACCCAGAGGACTGTACAGATCTAGTGAAGCCCTTTGGTTTGTCACATGAACCCTGAGGACTAGATTTTTTTTTTTTTTTTAGCCCCTGAAATTACTAGGACAGCAGCTGTTTATTCATTAGAAACTCCGTTATGTTTTTTTTTCCCTTGCAGTGAGCATTATATAGTCTTCATTCACCTAATCTGTTTGGAAATTGTTTAGCCTATGTGCAAGACAGTTTTATGTTCATAATGTCCATAAAATTTTCTATCTAAAATAGCCTAGTGCCCTGTTCCTACTGGGTTTGGATGAGTGCTTGGCATACAAGCACTTCATTGCCTTCTGTAAGCCTTAGCAGTAGAAAAACAGCCTTAGTGAGGGGTACCCTGTTGATCAACTAAAGATGTTTATATAGTCAGCAGCTTTAGCCGCTCTCAGAAACAGCCTTGCCTGATCTCTAGGAGCTGCTAAAACTCATCAAGCAGGTTCCTGTTAACCAATTATCCAGTTAGGCAGAAAGAGGAAAGGTGTTTCTCTTGCGGATCATTTTTTCCTTGCCAAGTTAACCCATTCATCCCCAAGCTTCAATGTTTTTCTGTATATTCTTGACACTGAAATAACGGCAATGGGAGAAGGAGGAAAGCGAATGAGAAGGGATCCGATCCTGTAAATATATCCCTCTGGTGGGCAGAGGTGTGCTGCTTCCAGCATAAATCCGGAGCACTTGGATTTTTAGCTAAGTCTTCCTCATTGTTCCTTTTATCTTGCATTTTAAGGAAACTTGTGCACAAAAAAAAGAAAAAAAAAAAAGGGGGGGGTGCTTCTCCCAATATTTCATTGCTGCTAGAGAACGCTGGTGATTCCCAAGAACTCCTACTGTCTGGGATGGAAGACTCTGCTTGTTTTCAGGCATAGTTAAGAGTTGTGGGGTAATGTTAAAGAGGCTCTTGCTAAGAGAGCTCTGCTTCTCTCTGCATGTTATAGGAATAAACATGCTCAGGTGACATCAGGTGGCTTGGTTGTCCGCATCAGACTTTCTTCTGCACTGATTTTTAGGACAGGCCATGGATATGACTGTTTTGATGGCTGTCAAAACTGGATGTATCTGCATGGAATTGACAAGATTGTCAAGTGACAGGTCAGTTGGGGAGCAAATGATTTACCTCATAATTACTGAAAATTGTAAGTGAATGAGAGATAAAGATATTCCAGGTTGCAGTAATAATTTGGTTAGCATTTTCCTTTTGCTACCCGTGTGAAGATTTGGTTCAACGAGTAGCAAAATCTCTGCATACTCTGAGGTAGAATGAGGTGTATGTGGCCTTCCTCGAGCCAGGGAAGCAACAATTTTTCATTTACTTTGTTTTCACAAAGCTTGAAGAAGCAAATAATGTACATTTGAGACTAAAATGTCTTTACCAAATTTGTATTGTATTTGCCAGCAGTTTCAGAGATTATTAGAAGGAAGATACACGTGTGTGCAGGGCATGATTGCACAAACCTCTTTTCTTACGGAAATTGAGCTGAAGAAAAACTGTCAGATAATCTACAGTCCAGGTCTGTGTGTTGGGACACCGAGATGCAAGTTGGCAAATCATGGAAAAGACAGGTAGGCCATTTGGTATCTTAATTGCCTGTGGAGCCTTTAACCACACCACAAGATACATAGATCCACACAGATTTCTAGCTGGCACAACCTGTCTTCATAAAAATCAAGTGCAAGCTGTTGACTGGGCTGATGGATTTGGAATATTCCTGGAAGTGCTTCTAAAGAAGCACTTAGTGGTTAGGCTGTGCATGTGGCAGACCTTGAGCTGGCAGTTTGGCAGCTCTGCCAGCTGCTCCGTTGTCTATGGAGTTACCTTTGACTGTAGCCGAGTCTGTAGTTTCCGGAGTAGCCTCGGGGAGTAACTGGGTGTTTGTTCCATACTGGGCTTTGTGTTTTTAAAGGGAGACCTGTGAGCACGCAGGGCAGAATGCTTGTTAATAACAAGAGTTGTACAGAGCCCTTCGCTGAGTCGTTGGGGGGTCTACCGAGACTTCCTTCTGTGCCAAGTACCCGAAAACCTTATCCGGGCAGCAAAATGGAGGCAACGGAGGCAGAGTGAAGTTGTGAGCTTGCTCAGAAAGTAGCCAGGAACGACGGCCTCTCCTTCCTGCGAGGACAAACGTTCTGAAACGAGTGAAAATGGGTTCAGGCGTCTGCTTCAGTAGATGCTTCTTTTAGTCCGCGAGGAGAGCGGGCGAGACGGGAGCCGAGCAGCGCGGAGGGGGAGCGTCGCCTCGGCTAGGCCCAGGCGCGAGGAAGGGAGGCGCTTCCACCCGGGAAGCGCCCGGAGCGCAGGGTTAACCTCCCTGCAAAGACTACGCTGAAGGTGGCACTGAGCGTTTTGCTTGTGAGAACAGCTCTTCGTTTGCTTTTGAGCCTCTGGAGGACTGTTAATCTATTCGGTGCTCTTTATTCCTTCTGCATTTGGAAAGTGAGCACGAATAACGTTGTTCTCTAAGCTTTGCCGCATTTCTTCAGGTATTATTTGTGTGGGGCAGCTCTGTTTGCTGTAATTTTTTATATCCAAAATACAGAGGGCTTTAAAATGGGAGAAAAGCTGCATATCTGAGTTTAAGATAAAATAAGATGATCTCTGTGACAGAGATAGCAGAAATGATGTGATATGACAGTTGCTGTAGCAACACCACCTACTTCATGAAAATCAGAGTTAACAGGAGTGTAAAAGGTAAAACCCACATAATTTTCCAAGCCCATGAATTGTTGCTGCCCTCAGCTTGCAGTGCTTTCCAACTCTTGACTGTTTTTCCCTTCATTAGAGCACAGAAATGCCTCTTCCTTCAGTGTAGCCCGCTCTAGCCGACCTGATCCTGTATTTCGTGTTGTGGGAGTTGTGTGAAGCTGTACAATATCTCTGTATGCAGGTGACCAAATGAACCAGAGGAAAAGAACTCAAAGATTGTGGGTGCTCCTTAAAGTCCTCTCAAAAGCCTTGGGCAGCCAAGTTCCTTAATACCTGTGCTGTCTCTCAGGTATTCTGTGCAGAAAAGATAACCACTGCCATTAAAATAAAAACCCAGTCCAGTCAACTTGCTTTTGTGGGAATCGATTTAAAATAAAGCTATCTTATTTTTACTTTAAGTTACTTTCTGATTGTCCCAAATGAACCCTAAATGATGGTATTTCATAGCAGTGATGGTTGCCGATAAAAGTAGAAAAATGCCTCGTTTGGAACGAGGATTATGTTGAAACTGTTACGAGGAAGGGCTGAGTACAGCCCCACCGGCATCTTTGTTCGCTGCCTGGCAGAGAAGTGCATGAAATTCCCTGGATTTGAAGAGGGAAGATGGGGCTCTCTTAAAGAAATGTTTCAGTGTCAAGACATTGTTTGCAAGTTATTTGATACATCTGGATTGGCGACTAATTTTGAAATTTGTAGCTATGGTTACTGGGGGAGAAGTACTATATTAAAAATACCCTTAGTGTAAATGCGGCTGCCATTGGCTTACACTTGAGTAATAATTTTCAGTGAACAGTCTGTATATTTATGTATATTTATAAGATGCAGACACATATGTTTAAAAGCACCTGTAAGCAGTGAATTAATAAGGCAAATCCCAGTTTGCTTTGGCTTCAAGATTAACCTCAAACTATATATGTATATGTACATATATATTTAAGTCTCTGGTCAATGGAAGGCCGAATTGTATGCAATAATAATTGTAAAATCTCTATCTTTTGTGAAATGGGGGAAGAGGCTTTGGAGAAAAAGGCAATTTCACGTTTTTTTTTTTTCTTTTTTTTTTTTTTCTTTTTTCTTTTTTTCTTCCTGCAGAGATGCCTCTACATGCATTGCCCTGAATATGGAAGGAGGTTTGACTTTTGTTTCTTGGGAAATTTTTGTTTCCCTTCTGACATTTTTTTTTCAGAGTCCCGACAAGTTACGTGTATCTGTTATACTCTGAGCAGGTGCTCCTAGTGTGCTCAGGATCCCGGTTCAGGGCTATGGACAAATCTCAGAGCAGGTCATAACAAGGAAAAGAACTATTGGGATTCCAGTATTTCTTCAGGAAATATTCAATCTTCACCTTTTTTATTGCTACTTTAATTTTTTTTTTAAATGGTGTGTATACTTTTTCCTGAGAATTTTTGTTTGCTTTGCTACTCATTTTTCTGTTAAAATGTGACTACAACTCGTAGCTATGAAAATCTTGTCAGACTTTAGTTTGGTTGCTGAACCCAAATGTGCTCATTTTTCCTGATTTTCTGATGCTAAATGACTTTCTTTACATTTAGAAGTAAATTTCTGAGACAGCAGCTTCCCCACTGGTCAGTGTCATAATCTTTTTTTTAACCAGATTTGCTTTTTGAACCTACCTATTTCTGTCTGACATACCATGAAGACCTGCATTATACAGCAGTTGTAAATAAGTAGTTATGGGCCCACATGGTAATTTCTGTATAGAACACTCAGAAAAAAAAATGCAGAAAATCTCCCTTGGAAGATTATGGGAACAGCATGTCCTCGTTCTGGCATCTCTATGTTTAAAAAGTGATCGTTTTATCCAAATCACTCTGTAAAGCATCAGTACTGCTCTGTCACATAACAAGTGCACTTGGTTTTAGTGGAAAAAGGTGTAAACCAAAAGCTAGTGCGAAGAGTGGTTTGGATGTGTGTACAGCACAGGTGGAGGGAGAGGGCTGGATGGACAGTGTCCTGTAACGCTGCCCAGCGACCCCTTTTTCTTCAGGTCCATCTTCAGAGAGCAGCTGGTGGCGTCTCCTGTCGCGCTTTCAAGACTCCCATTAGCCACTGATTGGGACTTGGAGGACACGTAGGTGCCTCGTGTGGCTTTTCTGGGCCACTTGCAATCTCCCCGCGCTGCGTTTTGGTTCCCCGCCCAGCGACATGGGCTTGGGTACCAGGCCCGGGTACTAGATCCGTGAGTCACGGCTAAACATGCTCTCAGGCTTACACACTGGCTTTGCAAGAGCTGTTTACCGCCTGCGAGTGTGCTGTCCCGCGTGCTCGTTAGCCAAATAGCTGGAACAATGTGAGAGGAACTTGGTCTGGAGTCTTGCAGAGCACATTGGCAGCGACACGAATGCGACTTGAGGACAAGCGCTGCCTTTGTTTGGAAAGCGGTATTCCGTGTGAGGGGGTATTCGTGGCTGCCATATGGGGCTGGTATCTACAGCAGGGGCTCTGCTCAAGTCTGCTCTTTGAGGGGTGGTTTATTAAGGCCAAGCATGTAACGGTCAAAAGAAAGAAAGAAAGAAAAAAAAAAAAAAAAAAAGACCTTTTGACTCCTTAAGAACAGGTTTCTGATGCCTCATCAATTTCTGATGCTCCAAAATGCTTCTCTGGGATCTTCTTTTTCAGAAAGGAAAGAAGAATTGTGCTTTCTGAGGAACTTTACTACATGAGGGTTGCCAATTGGAGAGCCATAGGCAGATATAGCAAGGGATATCCCAAAGCTCTGCTTCACCAGTTATACCTAGCGAAATGTGCGTTAATTCCAGTAGACATAAATTTTACCAAATCTTTGCTCCAAATGCTTGTTGCCAAGTTAAACTGGTTCCTCGCATATGTCTGCTCTGCTTTTGAAGGGCAGAGCGTTACTGGCACAGCATATTCAACGCACACTATGTTAACCAAATCCAGAAGCTGCCAAGTCAGAACCTCCAAAGCCTGCCGTCCTAAAACTAAGGCCACATGTGCCACTTGGGAGAGCATCTCCCCACTTTGTGATAGTCTTTAATTATATTAACTCTTCTCCTTCCTTTTCCCTTTTTGAATACGGAGGACAGACCTGCTCTGGGGTGAATTAGGGCTGTTTTGGGAGTAAAGTTTTGGGTGTAGGATCTTGACTTCATTGACTGCAGATGTCAGAGGATGCAGGGAGCTGCACAAGGAGAAGAGAATCTGGCAGTAGACTACAAGATTTTTGTCTAGAGAGAGACTAGATTTTATTTTCTTTGCCATTAAGTTTTGATATAATTCTGAGCAAGTGAGGTAATTATGTGAACTTTTCATGCTGTTTGTTCCCCATTTACGGGGAACCCAGTTTGATACCTGGGGTGGTCCTCAGAGTCCAAATACTAATAGTACCATCTAATGTTGTGTAACCTGAGAGGCTGGATACTTCTGGTGTAAAATCTCTGTACTTGTGCTCTTCACTTACAAAAAGAAAATAATCCTGT
>NW_010576712.1:197180-212104 GCF_000705375.1 Tinamus guttatus
ACATGAATCGTGGCTTCCACATGTTTCTTTTACTTCCCTACCTTTAGAGATTTTTGCCTGTCTTCACTTCTGCGCCCTCCCTTGTGCTGTGTGTTTGAGATGCGTTGCCTAGAGGCTGAAAGAGTTAATGCAAAAATAGATCCCAGATTAGTCTGGGACAGTCTGTGATTTGGAGCAAGAGAACTATCCCAAATAGGTGGCCAACTGCCAAAGGAAAAGATTTGGAAAATGTACCAGCAGAGCAGTAGGGTTTTCTAGAGCAGCTCTGGGCGAGCATCGTGTGCCAGTTCAGCTATACAGTATGTGACATATCCAAATGTGCAGTAACAAAAACTATAGGCAAGTGCGTGTTTTCTCTAGGCTGCCAATAAACTTTTTTCCTTACCTCAACATACATTTTGTTTAAAAAAAAAAAAAAAGCTGTAATAACAAACAAAAAATAGTATTTTGATTAGAACATTGCCACCTCCTGTTCTTTTTCTTCTCGGTCACTGCTTTCCAGCCAGCTGTTGAACTGATGAGAAGTGCGGAAGGGGTGCGAGAAGGGAGAGTTTCTGAAAATCAGGCATGTTTTTATGGGAGCCGAATGACTCAGAACTGACTTCTACATAATTCATCGGGGATCTCTTGCAATACAAATAAAAAGCCTGTCAAGTGGTACAGTTGAAGAGGTTATTTCCCTCCTAATTCTCCTGGGCACAGCTGATGAGTCGGATACTTAAAGAGGGGGAAATTAAGAGCTAGGATACTGCGACCAAGACCCCTCAGTACCTGATCTGTGTTTTCATTTTTCAGTGTATTTCAGTATAAATGCACTTATACGTGTGCATTTTAATTAACATTGCTGGCAGTTGTGCTATGTTTTGCCAGCTGTTCGGTGACCTAGATGACACGAGTGGATGGCCTCAGTCCATTTCTCTGTGAATAAGGAACTGCGCTCAAAATATAGCCATTACATTTGACTTCCTCGCTGGCAGTGTCTGCTGGAAGGAGAAGGACTAAAAGGATTAGAACAGCCAAATTGCTTTCAAGTCCTCCCTTCTGGAAAGTCTTCTGCTATTGCTAGGTTCTGCCAGAGCAACACGAAGCAGAGTCATGAAGGGAAGGCGCTGGGGCTGCCCTAACCGTTGGAGTTGTCGAAAGCTGCCGATTCCTCGGCCAGGAGACACCTGGAGCTCTGTCTATCCTGGCACACTCGATGTTGCTTCAGTGGAGCCCTGCACACGGGAATGTGTCCAGACAAAAGGCCGGTGTTGACATGGTTGTGGTCTCCGCAGGCCGCATCACCAGGGTGGTGTGAGGGGAAGTTTCCATTAGCCGTTGTTCCCAGCTTGCTGCCGCGCGGAGCCCTGCAGCTGCGCTTCCCAACTCAGCGCTCCAGAGCTCTCCTTCAAGCGACTTGAACAGAGGGGCCAAGTTCTTTCCCAAGCACTTGGCAATCATCAGCCCCCATTGAGAACGAAGTTAAGCACATTAAAGAGCCTCGCCACTTCTTCTGTGGAAATTGGGCCGCTCTTGTGAGTATGGAGTGTTTAAATAACACTGAGATGGCAAAAAGGAATCTGGCCCCGACACCGGGCAGCCTGAGGCTGCGTGTTCCTCCTCGGCCCATCGCTCACACCTCACGGGCGCCACGGACCCGCTCTTTCTGTGCCCGTCGTGCCTGCTGGGAAGCCCGCGGATGTGCGGATTAGTCGGCTGCAAGGCACATGACATTCAGATTGCTGTTCTTACTTGACCTGCCTCTGATTGCGAGGAATTTGGTGCATAAAAATAACACCCTGAACAAATTTGGCAGAAGGATGCGCAGCCAACGGGCCGTGCGCATGGGGGAGAGGGGGCCGGGGAGCAGCGCGACGCGAGGCCGCGTCCCGGACGCGTGTGTGGAGAGCCCCGCGCGGCCCCGGCTCGCGGCCAGCGCCGCGGGGGTGTTGCGGCCAGCGAGCTAACACAGACAGGTTCCTGGCTCGTAGCGCTGGCAAAACTTGATAGAATAAATTAAAAGGTACAAAGTGCCAGCAGTTGCCTGATGTAAAACGCTGGACAAGGAAATGCTTGTTTTTCTGTGTGTGTTTTTTCTGCCTATGGTCTTAAATATTCTTATTAACGCTGTTCTTGGTGAAGTTTCTGATTGTTTACCCTAGTATAACTGGGTAGAGAGGCAAGTTAGGTAGACAGCTAGTGTAGGGGTGTCCTTGTGCTGCGAGTGTGAATGTCTTACAGCATGATAATCTGTGGGCTTCTAAATGATTGTGTTTAGCAACGTGCTTTTTTATTTTTATTTTTTTTAGTTCTTTTAGTATAATCACATGGAACTTTCAAAAGTGCCTTGGGCCACTTGATGTTTGCTGTAGGACCAGGCCAAGTCAATTAGTGCTTCTAGAGCAGGGAAAGGGAGATTTCTGCATGGAGAAAAGAACAGGATCTTGACTAGCATAAGTTCTTCTTCCCACCTACCTTGGAGATGGGTCTCCCCATTATCTTTAAACTACCTTTCATGTTAAGTGCACAAAAGGCCTGCTCTGTCTCCAAGAGGCTTTTTCAGAAACGAGGAAGAACTGAAAGTCCTGGAGTCTTTAGCTGTGTCTGCAGGGCCCTGGGAGGTGAATCCATTGCCTTAAAGTGCTTTTGTTTTGCCTTCTTTCTTTCTTTTTCTTTTTTTTTTTTTTTCTTCTTATTTTGCTCTTGCACTGGGCAAGATTTAATACCTCAATTTCCCATGCTTAAAATAATCTTTTTACCTTTTCCTTTATTGGTGAGATACTGTTAACATTTTGAGGCTAATGATTCCTGAACAGATATAACCCTGTAACAACAGGGTATGTTAAAAATAAATGGTAATATGTGAACTGATACTATATAGCGAGAAATCCAGCAAGATTTAAATACAGGGTTTTTTGATTAGGGCAAGCTAAGTCAGCTGCAGGTTTCACAGTCGACTTGTCTTTTAGAAATAACCTGCAGATTCCCTAGTAATACTGTGAAATGTTCAGACACAAGGCCTTGTTTCACTTGTATCTGCAGTCCCGAATTTGCAAGGCTTGGGTCTGTGTACATCTATATATTTATCTGTATTAGAAAATGCCCGGCTGCTGTGATATGAGTGTGCTAACATCAAAGGAAGCTCTCCCTCATTTAATCCTTTAAATAAGCCTGTTTCTGCCAGCTCATATATTTGAAATGAGCTTAGCCATCCTTTTAAAGCAGGGCTGCAGCAATGCCTTGGTTAATTCAGCCTCTTGTGCTGGATTGAAAACAGTTAACAGTCCGGGTTGTGGTGTGTGTGGCGGGGTGTCGATTCGCTTTTTTTTTAGACACGATTTAATCAGTTATCTCCCGAGTTTAGCTGCAAAAACAGGTTTGTGAAAACCCTGCATATGATGAGCGAGGGCCTGGCGCTCCGCGCTCTTCCCCGCAGCCCCTTCCCTCCGCGGCGCTGCCGGCGCGGAGCCTCGAGCCCTCCCGGAGCCGGCCCCGCGCGCCCTCTCACGGCCCCGGCCGCCCGTTCTGTCCTCATCTCCTTAATGAAGCACAACAGGAAATGTCTAGTTTGGAGCTCCAAGGTCCTGGCAGCAGCGTGCCACCTCCTGAGGCACAAGAGGAAGCGCTCTGCTGCTGGTACAATGAGGGTAAAGCACCATCCTTCCCCTCGCTCGGGCTCTTTCATATAGACGTGTATATATTTTAATCACAAAACTTTGATCCTCCTGTTTTCTCCTCCCAGGCCCTCGCTACCCTTTCCTGAAGCTGATTTTTATCAGGGCTATTTTAAAATAGGTGTTACAAAAGACGAGCTTGCCATTAGTAAGCCCTGGTTTGTGCAGTGCAATTCCCAAGTGCGATTTCTGTGTGGTTCCAATATTGCTGCTATCCGTTAGATGAAAATAAAATCTACATTGTTAATGCTGACCTTGGTTTGGAATTAGAAATGACATTTAAAGATTGCCATTTTACACCATGGATATTAAAGATACAAAGCACAAATGAGGAAATATTATGAAGTCACAGGATGTTTGTGAAGTTGTTATAAAAGCCAGCATATCCCAAAGTCGTAGTGAATTAGCTAAAAGCCAGAATGACAAAAAAAAAAAAAAAAAAAAAAAAAAACAACTCGATCACAAGTCCGTCTACTGTGATACTTTGTATTTCTAAGGCATGTGAAAACTTTCGAAAATGCTACCCCTAGGGATAGACCATGTTTACATACCTGACTTTAGGGTCCTATTTTTGAGAATCTTTGGTCAAGATTTAAATTTGATTTTTAAGAGGAATGGTGCTCAAATTAATGTTGTAAAATTGGAATCTTGAAAGATGTATCTAAGATGAAAAAAGATAAGTTGGGGAAGGGAAATAGTTATTTTCTTTTGATAGACTCCTTCCAAGTAGCTTTTATATACTATAGAGGAACCATGTGACATATATATATATATATGCATTCTTTCATTTTTGCAGAGTATCTTTAAGTAGTCTTTACAGCCTTTCATACCACTAGTTTCTTTTAATGCCTTTTAGAACATAACTGGTGAGATTTCATGGAAGACTTTTAGCATCCTCCTTAGTAAAGTGTTTCAGCAAAGCTTGACATTACATTTTCATCAAATATTGTCCTGTTATAAACATTAGACATTGTGTGATCCTATGTTAAGGGTACCCTTGAAGATGTATGTGAAAAAATCTCTTTGAGAAATAATTGGAAGGATTAAAGTGCAATGGATAAATCAGAATTAAGAGACAATGCTTATGATTTGTTTCTGGTATGATCTTAATGATATGCTGAGGGTTGGAGTGATATGTCCTCTGCCTGCTCCCTGGTGAAACTCGGCGTTGGATTCAATCATATTAAGATGAGCATTCAAAACTAGTCATCAGAATTAGAAGCTCATTCTGAATTCAATGGTATGAGCATGTCTGGACCTAAGCATGCGCCCTACAAAATGCCCATTGTAATACTTAATAAAAGTAGCTAACAATGTTACTCGGAGTTATAATAAATAATCACTCTAAAAATTTAGGGGGCCTCTAAAATCTGTATATTCGGTGATGCCATTTATCTTCTATCTTTTAACATAGCTGTAATTCATCTTTCATTTTTGTAGGTCAGATCTTGCCAGCAAACCGAAACACACCAAGTCCCATCGATCCGGAGACTATCCAAGTTCCTGTTGGCTATGAACCTGACCCAGCGGATCTTGCTCTTTCCAGTATTCCTGGCCAGGAGATGTTTGACCCTCGTAAGCGCAAATTCTCTGAGGAAGAGCTGAAACCCCAGCCGATGATTAAGAAAGCTCGCAAAGTCTTCATTCCAGATGACCTGAAGGTAAATTGGAACTGGTAACCAGGTTGTTCGTACGCTGGCTCTATCACGGTTGTTTTCTGAGCTATAGATTAGGAGCCTGAATCTGTTTTCTCATCAAAATCAGCCAAACAAACTCTGACTTTGATGCAGAATTAAACTAGAACAGCTCCAAGTATGACTGAGGGGCATGTGTCCTTTTTGAGACAGGCAGCAGCTGAAATTCATGAGATCAATATTAATTTCCCTTGTATGCCAGAAACTTCCTCTGTGACCCAGGTCACAAGCTTACTTTGTCCTATATTTCCCACTTATGAAACAGTCTGATCATGTTTCCTTTTCCTCCACCCTGTCTGTCTCATCGGCACAGATTGTAGGCTCTCCTAGGAAGAATCCCTCTCTTAGAGGGTGTAGTCCAGGCAGGTCCCTGATAAGGACAGTGAAGTATTTTGTATCTCATGTGGAAGGTTTTTTAGCTCCCTCTTTAGTAATTAAGGAAAACACTGCATTAAAGAAGTCTAGATGAAAGGGTCTAATTGTAGAAAAAATGGGCAGCTCTACCTGGTAGAGTATCTGCGGCGAGGATTGTATGTCATTAAACAGACACTTGCAAAGGAAACATTGAAAACGCACAGCCAAAAAGTGTGATTTAAATATTTAATATTTAATATTTAAAATAAAATGCAATCATACAAAATCGCACCCTCTTTTATGCTTTTCACTATTTGAGATATGAAGAGCAAAATTCTTAGAGGAGGGCAGAGCAAATTGATCAGTTGATATACTGAATCAGATAGCCATGAAAATTATCTTTATTTGCAAAATCCTATTCCCAGGGCGCTATTTCCGAGAGGAATGTTTTCTCAGAGGTTGTCAGTGCAGAATTTCATTCTGCAGTTGCTGCTGCCCCCCGAAGGCACAGACTGAAAGCCTCTTGGAATCACTGGGAATCTTTGGCTCTGCACCCAAAGAGCCTGGGATGCCATGTGTTTACACCAGACTGATAGCATTAGGAAAAGACATTGATGCTATTTGCTATTTTTATATCTAAGGATAATGTCATCCAAATTAAAAGCAGAGAAATGACAATTCCAATGCTATGGAAGCGGTTTGCTGCTTCTCCTTTGTCTATAATGCCCTTAGTCTTTGTTCAAAAAGATGCATCTGCACCACATCATTACTATCCCAGGCAAATTCTGTTACTGGAGATGCTTTACTGATACTGCAGTATACCAAGTCTGTGTAAAGAAAAGTATTGAAACACCTACCTGGGTATAAGGAAGGGTGGAATGGCCAACCCAGTGGGGTTTTGTGCTATCTCCAAGGCATAAACTTGTACGAGAGATGCCCTTGGACTATTTCAGATCACAGGTGGTGACCATCAGTGTCTGTAGGCAACAGTGGAGCCTGCAGGTTTTCGGTCTAAGACGGAACTAGAAGTTCAGGGTCCCTCATTTCCCTGAGATAATCACAGCAGCTGCCCTTGACTGTCTTGCAAGTGCTTGACCCAAGGGCTGCTCCTGTCCTGGCATGTGGAGTGGCTGGCGAGTCCCGGGGGAGGGTAAGCAGATTAGGCCGGTCAATCGTCTCTGGGCTGCATGTGATTCTGAAATGCCAGCCTTACCTCTTTCAGGCCTGGATTAAGGGATTTGCCATAGCAATTTGTTAAAATAAAGATGGATGAAGCCTAGGTGGCACACTAATAAATTGCATAAAGCTGATTTTTATGGGGTGGAATGAGATGGGAAATTATAAACAAGATTTGGGTCATAGTGTTTTGCTGCATGCTTGTTTTTAAGAGGATTTTTCTGAGGGTCCCACCTAGGCAGTGTAGAGATACACCGGACCCAAATTATTATTTCTGCACACCTTATTAAGCTAAGCTAATGCAATCCAGGCATAAAATACTTCCAGCAATTGTTTTATCCTTCCTCCTTGTGGCAGGAGGTGCAGAGCAGCAAGGCCTGGCGCGCTCTGCTGACAGACACGTGAGGGCTGGAGAATTTACCTGGTCGGTTGGAGCAGATGTCTCGCTGTTCTCGCCCAGGAAATGGTGCCGAGCCGAGCTCAGAGCATAAGGAAATGCGAGAAAATAGCCTGGATGATTCCAGGAGGGGGCTGCATCAGCCTTGTTCTGCAGAGGACCGAATGACACTTTTTCTAAAGGTTTCTGCACAGTTCTCACTCCATCACTGCTGTTAACACTTAGTTCAGTTTAGCTTAGATCGAAGCAGCACTGAAGCTGCTGTGGTGTTGAAGGACGCTTCATTTGGAATCTGGAAAAATCAGGTGAAAGTTTCAAGTGCCTTGCAGCCTTTGATGCACAAGTAGAGTGAAGGTGGACTCCCAGAGGTGAGTCTTCAGGCGTGACACTTTGGGAATGTGTTGTGGAACTTCAGAGGTGAGAGGTACCTTTTTCTGGCAAGCACTTGTTTTGCTATTCCTGATCCAGCTGTAAAGCAGTGCTAGGAAATCCCCTTCCATTGACTTGCTGTTCTAGAGGGCAAAGCGAGAGTGAGTCCTGTGGAGCTTTGTAGAAAAATCTTTGGACAAAGGAGGAAGAGTTGGAAAACAGAGAGGTGGGAATGGGTGATCCCAGCACCCATGGGATGGGAATGGATCGGGCTGGCAAGGAAAATGTGCAGGACCTACACAAGAAGACAGACACCGTGCAGCATTTTAGTACTACTCGGTGATGGGCAGAAAATGAGTCATTGCACGCGAAGGTGGGTGCGCTAACTAGGTCAGGGAAGATGTGAGCTGAGCTGGACCGCTGGAACATGCTTTTCCTTGGAGGAATCCCACGAGGAGGGCGGGGGTGAAGGTTTTGACAGGAACGCGGGCCTCGCTGCTCGCTCGATGGCTCCTGCCGTGTAAGTCTAAAGCCTGTGGGGTTCAGTGTCCGCGCGAGCAAATCACGCGGCGAGAGCCCGCGGCCGGATCCCGGTGGCTGCTCCGTGTGCTGAAATCTAATACTCTGTCTGCCGCTTTCTGTGTTTAATGAGCAGGATGACAAATACTGGGCCAGGCGCAGAAAGAACAACATGGCCGCGAAGCGCTCGAGGGACGCCCGGCGCCTCAAGGAGAACCAGATCGCCATCCGCGCCTCCTTCCTGGAGAAGGAGAACTCGGCCCTGCGCCAGGAGGTGGCCGACCTGCGGAAAGAGCTGGGCAAATGCAAGAACGTCCTTGCCAAGTACGAAGCTCGACACGGCCCCCTGTAAATTCGAGGCGGGGAAGTGGGTTTTTTCTTTTTTCTTTTTTTTTTCTTTTTCTTTTTTTTTTTTGTTGCAGGTTGGCATTTGACTAGATGGACAATGTGTTTCCTGTTTGATAGCACCACACCCAAACCAACCTTTCTGTCTTCAGCACTTTACCAGAAGCAGAAACAAAACTGACTTTATTTTTTGTTTGCGTATGCGTGTGTCTGTGTGTGCACACGCGTGTTCACACGTGCGTGTGCTCGTGTGTACGTGTGGGTGTCTGTGTGTGCGCACGCATCTCAGCACTTCCCATTTTTATGAAACCCTCTTCAAAGGGTGCCACATTTTTACCTGGACTGTTGAGAACCGCCATAGTAAGCTTTTTATTATATTTTTTTTTCAGTGCTGCTTCAGATTAGGGTTTTTATGTCATTGTAACCAGATCCATCCTCCTGATTTACTTGGAAAGATCCCAGTATAAGTTATAAAAAAAAAAAAAGGAAAAAAAAAGAAAAAAGGAAAAAAAAAAAAGTAGATCTCAGTTTTTCAAGAGTAACAAGCTATTGTTTAAGTATGTCTAATCAGAAAAGTTAACATGCTAATAAAGTGCACAAATAATAATTTAGTACTACACTGCAGAAATATTAATTTATAGATTGCTTTTGTTGTATTTTAAGTTTTGGTGATAATTGTCTCCGATTTAAAGTGCTGTTAGACTGAGTTAGCTCTACTCATTATAGATCCCCTCATGGCTTCTCTCTAGCTGTTAAGGTTCCTTTTCTTTCCACGGACCCCCGAGTACTCGATAGACCACAGAGTGTGTATTTTGCACTGTCTGTACCTGAAGCAATAATCCTGTTGTACGCTAGCGCATGCTGCCCGGGTGTTCCTAGTGGACGTAGGATGGTTCCCCTCCCCAACAGGAGTTTTCATGTCTTTAACAAATAAAAAAAACACAAGGCGTCAAAGACACCTTAATGTGAGCATGCTAATTGTGTCCCTGCTGCAGGGAGCGCATGTATAAGAAGCAGGATAATTAGTTGGAATGAGAACAAAATTAATAGTATCGAATCAGATCCGATGTTGAAATCAGAGGGGCTTTTTATGTTTTCAGTTAGTTTCGCATTTCTTTGAGTTCCGTTTTGTGATTCAAAATGAAATGAATACCCAAATTCAGTTGGTCTTTCCCACGTTTTGTAATATATTTTCTGTGGATTATATCTTGCTGTTGAAAAATCACTTTAATTCAGTTAGAAGAAGTCCCTGGTTTGCGAAGCCCATCTTTCCTAGTGGTTGTTGTTTTGAGTATGACATGAACTGATGGTTCTGAACTTTGTTACGTTTCAATCTCTCTATTTGCTTTTGAACACGTATGTTCTAGTATAAAGTGGACTTCTGAAACATGAATGTAAGAGACACTGGTGTATTTCAGAAGGGGATGGTGTTGTCATATACTGTGGTTAATCCAATCAATCTAAGTGTTTACTATAGACCAAAAGAATAGATATTATAAAATGTATAAAGTTTATACAGAATAATTATAGTATGTTTGTTTTGTACAGTATTTTTCAAGTACAAATACTGACAAATGTATTTTGAAAGACATATATTATATATAGCAAAAAGAAAAAGCTATTCCATGTTTAAAATATATAGCAAAGATATATATTCTCCAATATTGTACAGAGAGGAAATGTTTGTGTTTTTTTTTTAAATCTTTAATATTTTAAGCCTGCCACTGGCACATTGGTATGCTTTGTGCTTGAAATTAAATTTTTATGGAAGTAACATGGCTTTCAGGGGGTTCCATGCTACTAGGGAAGAGAAACTTTATTATTTTCCATATGAAAAGAATCCGTTTATTAGGGATAAAGCACAACATATTTTAATCAACTCTTGATTGGACAATACAGTTTTTTATGAAGGCAGAAAAATGATATATAGGACAAAAGAAACTCACATTCATTTGTAATCTGCTGCTGCTGCTAGAATTTGTTTCCAGCTGATTCTTTGTTGTTGTTTTTAAGTAAATAGGTTGTATGTACTGCATACGTTTCTTAACATGTGAGGAAAATAAGGTGCTACACGTCTTGTTCACGGTTTTCTAAGTGTTTTGACATTATTTTCAAATAAAAGGTTGTTCATTCCATTAAATCAGTAATCATGCTTCAGGAGATTGTTACAGTGGACTCAATGTTTTGTTCAGCATTAAATATATCCTTGCATTGATGGCTTTTTTTGCAGTATTTTTCCTCAAATGTACCGGACTTGTCAGTGCCCTGTAATGTGCAGTACTTGCCTGTGGACCATTTATTCAGTGCATTGAATTTCCATGTGCTGCAGCCAAGTTTTCATGTGTAGCAAGTTATTTTCTAAAGGTCAGTATAAGCCACTGAATGCAAGGGTAGAGAAACGAGGCTGAAAGTGTTGGACACAAGTCTGTTTATCTGCTAGAGCCACTAGGAAAGACACCCTTTTTCTCCTTTTCCTTTGGCACAGGTTTTTGGCAGGGGCAGGGCTCAGTCACGCGCCTGGACACACTTTCAGCAGCAACCCAGCAAATTGCCCCAGCATCGTCTTGGCCAACGCTGTCATTATTCTTGGGGTGACACGTAAACGGCAGGAATTGCGGGTGTGACATCCCCAGCTGGTACGCAAACAGCCAGACCCAAAGGTGGGTTGTGTTGTCACCACCACGTGGTCATTAAAGCATAAAAGGCAGCTCGGAAAAAAAATCGAGAGGGTGATTTTTGTTCCTGGGGTGGGAGGTGTTGGTCAGTACAGGGCAGGGATCGGGGGTCCAATTAATCCATGGCGCAGGATTCGCCTTTCACTGTGAAAGGCAGGTACCCCGGCGCAGCTGGAAAGCTCACCCTTGGTTAAAAAGAAAATAGGTGAGGAATATGCATGGGAATATGGCATGAGAAGAACAGGTTTTCCAGTCAGAGTGTCTCCCCAGAATAACAGTTTTAAAATATATAATATATATATATTTGTCTTGTTTTCAGTTCGTAAGGACAGTTTAGCTGGGATCATCAGGGCTCTGATGGCTTTGTTGTATAAAGGAGCTCGTAGGTCTATCAAAGTATAATTTTATAAAAATAGAAATATATATATTTGCAGAGTGATTTAATAGTATCTCTAAGTAATTTGCTGACTTCAATTAAAGGGTAAGCATTGGTAAAATGCCTTTTTTTTTTCCTGAAACTTATAATATATATTTTTTCTTTAAAGAAAAGCCCTCTAAAAATAAAATGAATGTGAGATGTTGGTGAATCCTAGCACCTTGTGCGGCAGAAGGGGGATCTATTTTTCAGTTTTTCCTTTGTGGTGCGGCGTGAGAGTCGCTCGAACGCCGCGGAGGGCCTAGTGACTTGAGGCCACAGAAGGAAGAAATTCCAAAGAGAGGCTGGAGCGTGAGCTCGGTGTGGAGCTGAGGCTGGCTTGTGCCTATAGACACGTCCGTATGTGCATGCACGTTATACAGCTCTGCGGAAGCTGCAGGGGGGCCGAGTTAAAGCCAAAGGATGCCCTGCCCATCCTCTCCCCCCAAACGCAACTATTGGAATCTCTTGCCTCTGTCGGTTTGTAGTAGCCCCTATTTTGACTATAAACTCTATTTTTGCATGTGATTTACACAAGAGATGTGCAGATAATTTTTATTTTGTTGTTTGTTTATGTAAAGAAAAATTCTATGTATTAAAACTTACAAGTGATCAACCATTGTATTTCTGGCAACACCACAGGACAGCATCTGTTTCAATATGAGTTGAATAAATAAGATCAAATTAAATGTATGACATGAAATGAATTGCATCCTGTATGCTGTTCAGCCCTTTTTTTTTTTTTGTCTCTTATTCTTAATGTTTAATAAACTTTAAATTTTTTCTTCTCTCATCATTGTACTTGCTTGGTGCTTGGGGCCGGGGGTGACGGAGAAGGGGACGTCAAGGCGAGGGGACTGTGGCCCTGGGGGACCCCGTGTGCCTCGAGCTGCCACAGCACTAACTGCAGCTGAGCCCGTTCTCCTCCGTACCATAAAATTACATAATTGTAATAGGTATTATAATATATATAATTGTATGTATTACATAATACATACTTTAATATATATTAAACACATGACTAAGCTTAGTAAATGCAGCTACAGACTTAAGCATGTTATACATGGTAACAGTGTACATTATAAACACTTGAAGTATTCTGTGAGCACAAGCACAGAGCACTTAACTCCAGATTGATAAAAATTGGGAATATGAAGCTGTGTTTCTGTTCTGCTATATACTAAATGACTGCATGGTTCATATTGGGCATTATAAAGACAAGGCTCTTCCTCTCTCTCTGTAAATGCAGAGACATGCATAAAAAATACTTCAGAGATGATAGGTATGCACGACACAGTGTACATACTTCGTATTCAGTTTTATAGATAAAGATCAATTCATACTGGGGGTGACATTTGTTGTTGTGTCTACATAACATAGAGTGTCCATTTATATATTATATATTTATAATACAATAGATGCATTAATTATAATAATGCACAGATATTATAGCACATAGTACATGCATAAAGTATGATTTGTGCCCTGAAATATGGTGTAGATTTAGCATTAGATAGGTGGGTACCTAGGTGAGGAGGTAGGTAATTAGGTGGGTAGTTAATTGGTTAGGTGGCTAGATGGGTATTTCACTATTTAGGAAAGGAAAACATGTCATTGCTTATTCACTGGAAGCTGATGTTGCAGTTACAAAGATGCAGACAGTGGTGGCACTTCAGCCCTGGGAACACATTAGTGGCAACTGCAAGAAATTTTTCCAGTAATCCAGGTGGAGATGGCAACACAAGCCAGTAAGGTAGCAATGGAGCAGCTTTTTCCTGCCTCTTGTTTTGGTCCCACAACCTGGTGAGATTCACAGCAGATAACCAGACAAAATGCCATGAGAAACGTCCAAGCCCAGTATATCATCTGGGAGACGTGAAGGACTTTGAGTTGGCTTCAAGTGACCACATTGGGCCATTTGATTTGTCATCTCACAGGGCTTTCCGACCGATCCACACAGCAACCAGCCACGCACCAGCCTGAGAGATAAGCTACTCCCCCAGCACTTGTCACTTCTAATAGCTGTATCTGTGAAGACAAAAGGAAAACGGTACTAATTATCATCACTGCCACTACTTATAGCCCAAACAAAAGGCTGAGCAAGACAGCTGTAAAAATTGCACATGTAATCTACATAAAAAGCATCACTTTAGTCAGCTGCAGCTAAAATAAAGCTAAGTCCGCAGGTTTAAAGACTGACATGAGCACTGTAAATCATTATTCACCACTGATTAATTTACTGGAATTTCAGCTAAGGAGTAATAATAATAATAAAATAAAATAAAAAGTTGCAGCACTATTACGCCAATGATACTCCTCACACAAACATAACTTATAAAGCCTAAGATATATTCCTTAGTTGCTTTTCCCACTATTGCCTACAACAGAGTTAACAGGATTTTCTGGGGGCTGACTCACAAAAAAAAAAAACAAACAAAAAAAAAACAGGCAGAAACAGAACATCACAACATTTAAGACTTCTGCTACTTTCTGACTTTTTAGTCCTTATTGTAGGAATGATATCCGGACAAACACAGAAGTCCCCGGATTTGAAACACTGTTAGCTAGATTTTTACGTAGCTTACAGTTAGTTTGTTAGGGCATTTTTAACACACAAACAAAATTAAATCCTTTGAGTCACAAAATACTCCCTGGATCATTTTTATAATAGTTTTCAGACTAGAATTCTGCATCTTAAAGAGAGATGAAGTAAGGGCACAGTAATAAATCATTTCAGCGTAATACTTTTGTCCCAAAGAGTGTCAAAGGGGGATTCATGTTATTATTTTGCTCGCTGCTCAGGATAATGCCAAGTGCATGCAACACACAGCTAAGCTAGGGTATAGTGGCAAAGTTAGACGAAAGTTGACTGTACCGAACCCTATGCAGCAGTGTCAGCGGCCCAGGCTGGTAGAACTACAGTATTTGCTGTGTTTGTATTTTGCTCGCTGCTCAGGATAACGCCAAGTGCATGCAACACACAGCTAGGCTAGGGTATAGTGGCAAAGTTAGACCAAAGTTGACCATACCGAACCCTATGCAGCAGTGCCCAGGCTAGTAGAACTACAGTTGTTTGACCACGCAGTAGTTGCTGTGGCTGTTACTCTGGATGCTCTAGCATGAGTCAGGCAGCTCCTGGCCAGGTGCTCACGAGGTGCAGGGAAGTCCCTCATCAGCGTTCAGGCCCGTCCCCCCACCAGGCCGTGCACACACACATGCACACACAGAATAAAGTCCCCAGCCAGACATGGGGGCAAGTCCTTAACGAGGCACCAGCGCGCACAGCTCAGCAGGTTCCTCTCCAGGCACACACAGGCCGGTCCC
>NW_010576712.1:220498-246530 GCF_000705375.1 Tinamus guttatus
CGGATCCAGCGGCTCGGCCGGCGCAGAGGCTCGGAGCTGCCAACGGCCATCCCGTTGTGCCGGAGAGCCAGGGGAACCCCCAGGGAAACCCTGCCGGGCTGCAGGGCTTTGCACGGGCTCCTGCTTGCAGCCCTGCTCACAGCCCCATCCCGGCCCCTCGGTGCCCTGCCAGGTGCTATTCAGCAGCAGGACTGGGGCATGGAGCCTTCACCCCTGCAAGGCTGCTGGGCTTCCCCCGGGAATGATGCTCCGGGTCCCGCCAGGAGCCTCTGGCCTGGGGCTGGCTCCGTCCATGGCTCAGAGGGCACCTAGGAGCACCGTGTCCTGCAAGAGGGAAACCCGTCCTCGTGCTGCACAGGGCATGGCAGCACAGCGCGGAAGGGGCAGAGATTGCAGAACCGGGGGGAGGCCATTCCTAGACCTCCAAAAGAGTGGAGGTAACGAGCAAAGCCGCGATGGCAGCCGACTCCCGGGGTGGCCTGGGGGCTCCGTGGAGAGAAGAAAAAAACAGGCACCCGTGGCCTGGGCCCACGATGGCCCCGGCCCCCGTCCGCCAGCAGCGCTTGGAGCAGTTTGAGCTCGACAGTCCAGGGACAGGGGTCTCGCCTGACCCCACACAGAGACAGTGGTGCTGCCCCTTGCTCTGCCCAGGGGGATGCTCAGTGTTGCCCTTTCCAGCCTGACCCGCTGTCGATGCCATTGGCTCCGCGTCCGCACCGGCTCTGCTTGACCCGCCGGCCCCAAACCACCTCCCTTGCCGCCGAAACTTCCCGGCCGGTCTCGGGCTCCCCGTCCCCAGGGCCGTGGGCTGCAGTCGCTCCACGTTACTCAGCTGCTGGGCCGGGAGGTGAATCCCCGGCACCACGGGCAGGAAATAGCTCAGCACAGGGAGTGCAGCAGCCATGGGGGAGCACCCTGCAGCCCCGGCCCCTGCCCTGGGCATCCCTAGGGATGTTCCTGGCTGCAGCAGGTGAGGAGCATCAGACTGGAGGTGCCCTGTTCGCCAGGAAAGGTCCCGGAGTGGCAGTGGGCACTGGGACAGCTCAGCATGATGGCCAGGCCGGTGGCTCTCTCCCCTCACACGGGCGATGCTGCTGCGTGCCGGGATCCGCGCAGCCCCTCTGCAGCACTCCCTGCATGCCTCGTTCCCTGCATCCCGGCGCCTCCGGGGAGCGGAAACCCACTTATTCCCAGGGCTGATGCTCCCGGGAAGCCCACGTACAGCAGCGTGGGGCGGTTTGGCAGCATTTGCCTGGGGTGTGAACGGTGCGCAGAGCCTGTGGGGCTGGGGCTCGCTGCAGGAGGGTCGTTGCGGCCTCGTGTCGTGCTGCGGGGCTGGCAGCGGGACGGAGGAAGCTGCTGCCTGCGCGGTTTCTGTCCGGGAGGGTATTTCGGGGTGTGCCAGGCCCGGCCTCCACCCCCGCTTTCACAAGAGGCCGCTCCAGCGGGAGCAGGTTGTTCTCAGCCCCAGCCAGATGCAGTTCAGAGCCACGAGCTGCCCGGGCCGAGCGCGCTGGAGGCCGCGCAGCCTCCGCTATGGGGCAGGTGCCGTGGGGCCAGACCTGGCTGCTGGGAAGAGCTCCTGGGGATCGGGGACGCTGAGCAGCCTGCCCAGTGCCGGCCGCATCCGCACGTTTTGTGTGGGACAGCGTGGTGGGACCAAGCTGGGGGATGCGTGGACTCCTGCGGCCAGCATCATCCCCATGGCCCAGCACCCGGTCCCCTTCCTCACCCCGCGTGGGGACAGTCCTTGGCCCCGACCAGGTGCTGGGCTCCGCCAGGGCTCAGTGGGGACCGTGCTGGGACCCAGGAGCTCAGGGCTGTGCTGAGGAGCGTTTTGGGCACGTTCTTATCTTGGTGCAGACTTGTCCTGTGGCACCTCGGTATTGTAGCATCCCCTTTTCAACCAGAGCAGCTCTGGCAGGAAAGACAATTTGGAAGGGGCCTCAGCACCAGCAACTGCTTGGATGCTCCCAAGGTAAAACAAACTTACTGAGCTTGCAAAGGTGCGAAACGTCCCTGCACTCTGGTCACATAATTGCTGGAGATAGAAGGCAGGGGACCAGGATGTGATCACAGAGGCAAGAGGGAAAGGGGATGAACATGGTCTCCACCATCTCAGCTGCCTCCTGGGCATCCCGTTCGAGGCAGGACGTGTCCATGTGCTGCCGTGTCCCTGCACGCGCCCCGGCCAGGCGGGCGCCCCCGGGGGCCGCGTCCCGGCAGAGGGAGCTGTGACACTGTGTGACATTGACACGCGGAGCCGCCAACCCGCACGCTGGAGCGGGACTGCAGGAAAAACAGCTTGGGATTCACAGCCTTCCTGAGGAGCCACCAGCTCAGCACACTCCATTGCCTGGAGTGCTCTTGCCTGGAAATCAAGCCAAGATTATTCCAAATATAAAAGCATTTTTATCTCTAGAAACTACTTGTAAAAGTTAAGAGCAGATTTTGCTGAGGTGCCTTTATGAACCAGCCTGACTAGCGCTGCCCTCCCTGCGCGGCCGCGCTGCGAGCAGGGCAGAGCAGAGCACCCCTGTGTGCACGGGGATGAGGGTGTCACATGCACCCTGCCAGAAGTCACTGTGCTCGGGTTATCCCTTATCGTTTGCATCTCTGAGATGGGGCCAGATAAACAGCTAGGGAAACCCAGGCGTAGCTGAGCGTGTTCCTCGAGCTGTGCATGAAGGGGCAAAGCAACCGTCTGCTTGCGGGAAGGGTTTATGTCCACGGAGGCTCTTGTGCCCTGCCAGAGCAGCCAGCGTTTCTCACAAGGGTCAGACTGGAGCTTCCCCTCTCTCTGCTGGAGCCAGGGCTCAATCCTCCCTGCGAGGAGCCCGCGGAGCCCAGGCCCCCTCTGCGGCAGCAGGGGCACCGTGAGGTTGGTGTGTGGCTGCTGGTGCTGTAACGAGGCAGGCTGGGACACGACCACGACAGGAACCAAATAAACCCAACTTGGATTTGTTTAGATCCAGGAGACCTTTCAGGCCTTGTAGCATAAGCCTAAGATGGGATCCCCTGGTCGATGGGGTTGTTTGATCCACGGTTGTGTTTCTGCTGTGGCCCAGCTGCCAGCCACCTCCACTGCAGTTTCAGTGCCCCGTAAGTAGCCTATGGGCTGTCTAATGGCCGTCACGTTGTCTGTGGCTTTACTATCTCGCCTGAATCAGGTCCAGCAACAACGTAATCCAGGCGGCACTTCTCTGAAGCGGTGGTTTGCATCACGGCCTGCACAGGCACCTTGCCAGCGCGGACATGTTGACTCTCCCCCGTTGGGCTGTGTCACTGCCAGGTGAGATCAGGTGAGGACGCAGGTCCCCAGCTCGCTGCTGCACCCAGAAATGCTCCTGCCACCCACGAGCCACCCATGCAGCATCCCGTGTGACACTGCAGCACCGGGGCTGGGAGCTGAGGGCCTGGAAAAGGAGCGTAACGGTCAGTGAGAGAAGTGACAGGTCTGTGTGGAAGCCCTGACACCCACAGCCCAGAGCGGGGCTGTGTCTTGAGCATCGCTGGTTCGGAGCTGCCCAGAGGAGCCTCCTCGCTGCAGCCCAGCGGTTCTGCTCCGGCACCGGGCTCGGCTGGGGGAAGCTCCTGGAGGAAAATGCCCAGGCCCTTTACACAGAAACTGCCTGCACAGCGCAGAGCCCTGGGGAGACAGGACAGAAACGTTACCGCTGCAGGACAACCTGTGTGACCGGGGTGCTGAAAAGCATCCGGCACCCCATTGAAAGCACAATCTTCGTTCCAGTCTCCCTCAAGAGAGCCCAGACTTATTTCATAAATGACAGATATCAGAGCTGGGCTATCTCTAGCTAAGACACCCAAAAAACAAGACAATTAAAGCTCACCCCTGATAACACAGTATCAAACAACATACCCAAAGTAACCAAGAACCAGGAGAGGGGCCAGGAAGCCCCGCTTTGCTGCACCTCCATCCCAAACCCAATATCAAGAACTTTGCTCAAGGAAGACTGGGTGTAATTATTTATTTTGGGTCCCTTTGAAAAGACCGTCGCGCAACTCCTTCCACTCGTGGCTTTGTGGTTTCTCAGCCCGTGACTGCATTTCCTAGCCACCTGCGTAGCACATCCGTGTCCCTTTGGAGAGCGGCCACTGTTGGATGAAGCTGCCTGGTCCGAGCTCAGCAATCACCCCTCGGCACCAGGAATCCCTTGGGAACACTGCACGGCCGAGGAGCAGAGCGAGGGAGCGGGAGGGCAGTTCAGAGGGACTGATGGGGACTGCATCCAGCTGCCCCAGGAAAAGAGTCTCTGGCTTGTGTTTTCTGGCAACTTAGAACTGGTTTTTGTTTCTGCTGCTGCTGCTGCTGCTGCTATTTGCAAAGGGAAAGATAAAAATCTATTAGCACCCTGGGGATCCAAGAATGAGCAGTATTGAAAACCAGCAAGAAACACACAGATGTTTAAAGGCTGAGAAGCCCAAACAGCCCAGGGGATTGCAGTGTCAGCGGATATGACCGTGGGGAGACCCAGTCTCATGCCACCCATTCACCTCAAAGGCAGGCGTGTGGTCCTTTGGGACCAAACCAGCCAAACCCTGGAAATGCCAAAACAGCAAGAACAGCTCCAACCCAAACACGCAATCTCCAAAGGTTTGAGTAAGAACTCAAGCATTCGAGGAAGGTTTCGGAAAGCCAATGGGCACTGGCCTCCATCTGCTCCCGCTGGAGCACTGCGGTTGATTTCCTAACACCTTCAAGAGGTGAAGAGTCAAGACAAGTGTGAGCGTGGTTGAAAATCCCAGCTACAAGGACTCAGAAGAACCAGACCACAGAGCAGTCCACATTCATGTAGGTTATGAAACAAAACTTCATGTCCCGCCCAGCCGCTTTAGGGCTGTTGAGTAATGAACTAACACTGTTGCCACCTTTCCAAACTCTCCTTGTTTCCACACAAGCAGGAATTTGCCCACACGAAGAAGCACAGCAGTTGCCTGGATTCTTCCAAGTAGGTTGAAACCAAACCCTTACGTTACCCACATCTCCACTGGCTGAAAAGTTTAATCGCTCAGTAGCCGCCTCTCCTACTTACAGTTCTGTGTCCACGATGATGTCTGGCCTCTCCAAAGTCTGCCGTCTCCGCTGGATGGCATCCACAATCTTTTTCCTGGGGCCCAGTGGGATATTGATGCTTTTCAGATCATTATCTGAACACAGCATGAGGGCCTCCAAGTCAATCTTTTCCTTCTTCAAGATGGAGATGAACTCAAACATGTGCAGGGAAGCCAGGAAAGTCTCCAAGGGGCTGGTGTCTGGTTCATCATCGTCATCTAAGCCCAGCTCCACCTCGTCCCAGGGTAGCTCCTCTGCGTTCCTCTCCTGCAGGCTGTTGGCACTGCCAATGCTGTCGTTGAGACTTGGCGAGCGCTGCAGGCGGCTCCGCAGTTTGACACCTACCCCGTCGGCGTTGCTTTCTCCCGGTGCGCCAGCGTCCTCCCGGCCGATCCCGAAGAGCCCGCTGCTCACGTAGTTGCGCCGGAACACCATAGTGCCCAGCCCGGGGCGGTTGAACAAGGAATCATGGCCAGAGTCGGTGCTGACCTCTGAGTGGGCTGAGTCCATATGCAAACCTGGATCGCTTATGGCACGGGAGACGGTATCTTCATCCGTGAGGAACATGTCTCTGATGTTACGCCGAGTCCACTCCTTGGGGCTGGCGTATGTGCCTTGTTTCACAAACATGACATCGTTCCCTAGCTGCAGGCCAGACAGAGACCGCACACTCTTCCTCCCATCCTCATATATTTTGAATGTCCCATCCACTTGCTTCTTCTTCTCTAGCTTCTTCTGTATTTTTGTCTTTCCCTTGGCTGTACCATGGATGGTGGCTTGGGAGTATGGCAGGGAAGTCACCATAGACATGTGTTGGAACTTCTTACTTAAAGTGCTACTCGAATAGCTAGAGAAGCTCATGGTGTCTGAGCTATCTGACATCTCCTTTTTGTACCGTTTCTCCATCCTCTCGTGGTGCTTCTTTTGCAGCTTCACACAGTCCTTAATCCTCCGCTCGGCGTCGCGGAAGGCCTTGTCCTTCAGCTTGCTCACCAGCTTGGGGTTGAGGCTGCTCTGCTTGGCAGCGATGGAGTCCAGGTAGCGCACGCACTCCATGTGGCCCTTCATGGCTGCCATGTCCAGCGGCGTGTGGTAGTCGTTGTCCAGGCACCAGATGTTGGCCCCAAAAGAGATGAGGAAGGAAAGGCAGTTCAGGTGACCATTGGCTGCTGCCAGGTGGAGAGGGGTGTTCCCCCAGATGTCACATTTGTCTGGATCCCCTCTAGACAACAAGGAAAAGAGCTGGTTAGCGCACGGGCCTGCCCGGCAGACTCTACTGAGATATTTCCTAGAGAACAAGCTATTGCACTTGTGCAGTGGCAAATCAATAGCACCAGCTCCATGAATCATCCCCTCCTCAAAATACAAACCCACATGCCTCCAGCCCCCACAACTTCACTTTTAAACCTTCTGGAGACTCGTACCAATGACATGGAATCATGTTCCTGATATGGAAGCCTGCGGCAATTCCCATAACTGAACTTAGCTCTCAAGGGACATGTTCCTGCATCCAAACGATCTTTGGAGAGAGACAGGCTGGATTCTAACTAGACCAAAATTGAGATGTGGGGCAGATTCCAGCTTAGGTTTTTAACTTACAAAATTAAAAAAATAAAATTCTGTTAAATCTTATGCAGATTCCAGCTTCAAATCTTGGCTTCATTCTCATTCCGTGCAGAGATATCCTAAAATATCCCTGCATACACCCTGTCCTTGGGGAGGGTCCCACCATGGTGTAATATCATCAAGAAATGGGCCATCCTAGGCACTGGTTCTGAAAACTGCCAGCTGCTGCTCGCTCTAACTCAACGTGAACTAAATCCTCCCCTCCTCTCTCATTCATATGAAAACTCAAGACAGAAGAGGACATTATGTCAATAGAAAATAAGAACAGAGTTGTTAAGAAGACACAATTTAAACAGAAAGCAAGAACAGAGTTGTTGGCATGGGCCTAGGGGCTGGCTTTTTGTGGGGGTTTTTGCTGTCCCACGCTGGGTTTCGATTGCATACCTCGAAGTGAGTTGGTGTTAGCACATCCTGAGAATCTAGTTTCAGAGAAAGTGCAGATTAGGTTTCTGCACTCCTCAAGGGCTGGACACCCGACTAATGCAATTAGCAGCTCTTCTCACTTCGTGTCAGCCCCTATCCCCGCAAGCTGTCGATGGGGCACAGCCGCTTGCCCACATCTCCCATCTCTTGCGATGTGCTGGGCCCACGGAGCGGGATCGACGTGAACCCGGCACTCGAGGCAGCTCCGCGCTCCTGGCATTCCTCTGTATTTATGATGTGCTGAAACAAGAGCTCGTTCACACCCGTGCTGGCACCGGGCTCTCGCCGGAGCACGCGTGCTAGCGATACGCAGCCAGCAGCAGTACCTGTCAACAAGGCTCCCGCCGCCGCGCCGCGGCCGAGGCCGAGCCTGGCCTGGAGGCCGTGCAGCTCCACCGCTCCCAAGAGCGCCCGGCCGCACTGCAGCTCGGCACAACCCCTGCCCGTTGACCTGCCGCCCTTCCCAGGGAGCTCCAAGGCCTCTCCCTCAGCCATGAGGACTCCAAATCCAGACGCTTGCCTGGAAGGCAGCGTTTGTAAGAGGGTTCAGCCAGCCCAGGCATGAGGATGCTCACTCGAGGTCTTCAAAAGAGAGAGCAAACGCTGGGAGAACCAGTGGTCTGGATGGGGAATGGGCTGGGATGAGCAGAGCACAGAGGTCTCTCCTAAACCCCACGTGTCCTCTGTGCTACTGCCCATGTCCCTTGAAAGAGGCTAAAAGGGCTTCAGTGAGAGAGAGCCAAGATTGCTAGAGCCAGGACTTCTCCCCCTGCCAGCTTTGCAGCTTTACACCCTCACTGCTGGCGTTCATAGAGCCAGCAACGTCCCCTTCCAGCACACGAGTCCTCACAAGCTCAGGGCACACGCCGGGCTCCCCAACACCCTGCTCTGAACATTTGTGCTCAGCTAACGGTGGAGTTTGAGCAGAGCTATGCAGGCTCTTTAAGAACTAGCTTCCAGTTTTCAGGCTTTGCCAAAAGATTGTAGCTATCTGATATGGAAGAGGAATGATTCTGGAAAGGGCATAAGGAATAAAGCTGGCATTCTGAAGTTAACTGGAAATTATTTGCATTTGGAGCATGAGTTTCCCATCAGGACCCATTAACAGCCACTGTGAGGTGCATGCGGCTTTCCCCTTACTGGGAGCACCAATAGCCACTCTCTATCAGGCACCTATTTTCACAACATTTGTAGAAATTTAGTATTTCTACAATCTTGAGTCTTGCAAATTCAGCAAGAGCCGGTTAAAAGGTTTAAAAAATGTGCAAGCAAACTAAGCCTTGAAAAGAAAAAAAAAAAAAGGAAGAATCACAAAGCCCTGCAGAACTTCTGTATTTAGAGCCTTCAGCATCTCTCATTGAAGCCAAGAAAGGCTTCAAAGAAGAGGCCTTGGGAGAGCAGGGGAGGCCACAGGAACGAAGGAGCTGTGAAGCAGCTGAAGCAGAGGAGGGGACCTGCCACTACTGTGGCAAAGACAAGTTGCCAGAGGAGGTAACTCCCTCTCCACCCCCTACCCTCACAGTGACATGTCCAGGCTGGGAAATTCATGGGGAACATAAATATTTGATGAATTGCAAGAGAGGAGTAAATTATTGATGGAGCCGGATTAAAGAGCCAGTGAAACTAGAACTGCTGGGGCTGGCGGTGGGACTCAGCGCGTGAACGGTCATTTGTTTACGTGTACTTTGAATGGCGACATGTGTGTCAGCTCGGACATGTATGGGCAGATGTGCCAGGCCACTGTGAGGGACCCAACTCCTGTACAGACTTCTTATTTGGGCTGTGATTTAGCAATGGCCACACTGGAAATAGCCTTGGTTCCCAAAACAACCACTTATCTTGCTAGGTGCTTTATCCACATGCTGCATCTCAGAGCTTGTTCTCATGTCCATCTGGTTTGGGTGGTAAAGGGCAAAGCCAGAAGGATTTGGATAGATTCATATGTAAAGATCTCCTTTCCTCAGGCTTTCTCTTGCCTTCAGGGAAAGACAAAACTGGCTTTCCCTGGATATTTCCCCTGTCTAGAAATAAAGAGATTATAACAAAATTAGATCTCTGGGTCCTTTTGCCCCATAAAAGTCTGACAGATGCGCTAAAAATGCATCAAAAGGAAAGAACAACAGTGACTTGCAAAGCAGCTGCATTTGATCTGTCGCTGATAATAAACATGAGGGCCCCCTCCGGCAGGTCTCTGACCAAGCAAAACTTCACCTTGAGGGCACCGCACACCGGGAGATGCTGACTGCAGGGTCCACTAAGTGGGAACGTATTTTAATAACAAGTGTGAAGCTCAGCACTTCTCAGCTTCAAAGCATCTTCAAGTGCTGAGTCAACACCTATAATAATTATTATTAAAAACACTGTTAATTGAGCCCCTTGGGTGGACATGCGCATCTCCTGAGTCACTGCGTTCTCGCTGTGACGCGCACCCGCACTCCCTTCCTGCCGGTTTTTCCCCCCACTTCTCCCATGGGATCTCAATTAGCCTGGGAATCCACTGACACTCACACACGTCCTTCCCTGGCTGCGTGTGTGAAGTTCCTCTGATAGCAATGGACTGGCTCACCCCCTGGCAGCCGCGTTCGTGATGGGAAGGACCAGCCCCTCAAACCGTGAGCTGGCCGGGTGCGGGTGACTCTGGCTCCTGCGACACACTCGCCATGGTCGGGGTTATCGGAAAATTTCTGGCCTTGAGAGAAACAACTGATTTCAGCAGAGCCAGTTGGTGCAATGACTTAGGCCTAGAGATGAGTAGAGAAAGATGAGTTGGGGATGCAGGATAGTGTTTTGGGTCTTATATCCCAAGTTTTTGTCCAGGATAGGTCTAGTGGTATGTCAAGCATTAAGCTCTTCTCCAGCATGTTCAGGTACCCTCAAAACTATCACCCAATGCTGCAAGGAGGTTCGTCTCAAGGCTTCCCCCCTTGCTGTATTTCAGCAAGAAGCTAGATGAGCAGCTCTTGTGGGAGCCGGTGTTACTAATGATTATTAATGCTATTTGTATGGCAGTAGCGCCTGGGGGCACGTCTACCGGCCGGGGACGTCACCACTGCCAGGTCTCATGCTGGGCGAAGCAGCCAGCTCAGGGCCCGGAAGCAGCCAGGCCACGGCCGCGCTCCACCCGGCTGCTTCACCCCTGCACCGGGTCGTCGCCCCGGGGAGCTTCCCACCAACACCGGCATGCGGCGGCTCCCGGGTGGCCACCGGCCAGCGAGGAGGTCCCTCACCTTCATACCCTTCCCTCCAGCAGCCGGGACATGCCAAGAGGCAGCTCTTCTCCTCCAGCCCCTTGCTTCAGTGGGTGCCTCACATCCCGCTGCCGTTGAAACTCAAAGCTCTTCCCGACAGGAGGCCCCTGTTTTGCAGTATGGGAAACAGGCGCATGGGAACGCCAGGTGACAAAGCTGATGGTGGCCCCGTCTAGCAGGAAGATGCATCACACCCCCTCCTGCGGTCCCTGCAAGAAAAAGTCCTGGCTTTTCCCAGGCAAAGCCCTTGGTGCTGACAGGAGCTGGGCTGATGCCTGTCATAACCAGCCGTGCTAAAGAATTACGGCCTCTGAGAAGCTGCAGTACCAAATGCCAATTAGCCTGTCTTTTCCCAGCCGTCACGTTAATTGAGTTTGTGTCCCTCCCTGAAGCCCAGCCAGAAGGAAGAAAAAGGCTTTTTGTGTCGCTAGCAAGAAGGACAAGCCACTGCTGACCGCTGCATCCTGTCCCCTCGCTCTGTCCCCTTCTGAAGGTGGCATCGAGACACAGGCGAATCAGAGGCCACTACGAAGCCTCCCCTGCTCTGACACGGCCGTAGCGACGAGTCTGCTTCATGACCTGCCCCGCACAGGCTGAAGGGATGAGCTTTCCTCTCACGTCCTCACTCCAGCAGCACCCTCATACCTTATTTTGCCTTCACCATTTTGGTCCTGCCAAACGTGAGGACGTGTCCTGAGACGCCCTCGCTCAGGACAGCAGAGCTTAGCTAACCCTAAACACCCACCGGTCAGGCCTGCGATGAGGTACGGAAACGAGCAGCAGAAATTTTGTGCCCCTTGATGTCCTCTCCTGGTGTCCCTCACCCAGGGCCTCTCCTGGCTGCCTCCCTCGCCGTGCCGGGCTGTTTCGTAACAGCCTGGCCCCAGCTCCCGCTTGACGGAGCACCGAGACCAAGGGAACGCGCTCCGAGCTTGCCCGGGCCCTGGGCCTTCACAAGGCGGTTTCAAAAGCCCCTCTGCCCCAGGAACTCCGGTCACCGCTGCCCTGGGGCTGCCCATGCGCGGTCACCCACGCTCCTGCCTCGAGGAGACATCCCGTCCTCACCAAAAAGAGGAATATTGCGACAGCCGGGAGCACACATGACTATGCTGACATTTTGGCACAGTGATGAGTCCCAGAAGGGAAAATTCAAGGGTCTTCCTGGAGCAGGGGCCTGGGCAACTTGGCTTCTCCAACTCCAGCAGCTCCTAACCCTGTTTTGGAAGCTTTTTGGGCCAAAATTAACTCCCAGGAGCACAGAGCCCTGCACCAACCACCCCGGAGGCCTGAGGAGGCTTCTCTGATCTCTGCCCAGTTGCGGGCGAGGATGTGACAAGCAGAGACGAATGCTCTGATGCAAATCCACGCTGCAGCCCCCGGGCCTGTGCTCTGGCCACCATCCATCACTTAAAGGGCACCCGGCTTCTGCCAGGCTATTTTCCCTGTCACTAGCAAATATATACGAGGCTGTTAATTAAACAGCAGCTGCGATGCACCCGGATATGTCTGCTAGGAACTTTTTATAATGAATTTATAAAAGGGGTCCCTGTGCAGAAAAGCAGCCCTTGGGCTTTCTGGCAAGGGGACAGTGAGTTTTTGGGTTCCAAAAAAAACTTGCCTTCCCAAACATGTTCCTGTTGCACCAGCCATCCATGGACTTCCCGAAAGGCCCACAGACACACAGGTGACCAGGCATGAGAGCTGCCATCCCAGCCCGGCAGCTGCATGCAGAGAAATCTCCACTTCGGATCCCCAACCCGCAGCTGAGCAGCAAAGCCCTTTCAGGGAGGCAGGATGCATATCCAAGCTTCCAAACCCAGCACTATGCCTTGATATTTGGGGGAAAAAAAAGAAAAAAGAAAAACCTGTGCCATCACCGAGCTCTCAGCACAGGGCTGAAGCCTCCCCTTTAGATAAGGTGTTTGGAGAAGGTACCTGGAGCGGGAAGGAAGGCCTGGAACATGCTGCGACCTGGGAAGGGCACATCTGGCCTTAGCACAGCCCTCCCCACGAGATTCCCACCACCACCAAAATCTAAAGCCTTCCGCTCTGACAAGCCCTCTCAGTCCCACTCCCTTCTCCCCATCACATCCGTGCTTATGGCCCCAGAGATCTACACAGTCGAGACTTCTTCCAGCCCAAGCGAGGGACCAGGAGACCTGTTAGCAACAACCAACCCAGCTGGGATCTGGGCTTAACCAAACCATCTCGCAGGAGACACAGAATCCTGAATTTCCTTCAGGTGCACAACAGGTTACCCTTGGGTCACATATTCTGCTCTCAGTTTAGGTTAAACGGACGAGCATCATCGCCTGCCAGCTGGCACAGCCCCCATCTCTCCTGCCTGGAAACATTCCGTGCAATAGAAGGAGCACTTACTCTCTCCATCCCCTAACTTAAAAGGGCATTTTTAGGGTCTGGCAGTGACCTGCCGTGCTCCCTTTTGGACCTGTCTGGCTCCAGGACCTGGCTCAACACCGCAAAGCACTTGCAGAGGGTGCAGTCCTGCCTGCAAGCTCGGGCAGGGCACGGGGCTGACCCACAATGTGGTTACAGGATCCACAGAGCTGCGATAACCCTCAGTGATCCACATGCACCAGGAGCGTTGGATCGGTCTCCAAGCAAGAGAAGAGAAAACAAGAGAGGAGAGGGCAGGAGAGGGGCCGTGAGGGACAGAAGCTCCTGAGGCTCCCGCACCCACATTGACCTGCGAGCAGGGAAGGGGAGAGATGGGGTCCCCGCTACTCTATCCCACGGGGAAGCCCTGCATGGGGCCAGTGCTCACCCTCGGCTCACGATGAGGCGCAGGGCGTCCAGGTTGCCATGGTAGGCGGCCCAGAGCGTGGGGGTCATGCCATCCTCGTCCGGCGAGTTCAGGTCCTTCTTGGTGGCTTCCTTCAGCAGGTCCAGGTAGCCATCCCGGGCTGCTCGGTGGTACTGGTCGTTCATGGTGCGAAGCCGTCCTCGGGCGAGTGCATGGGGAAGCGGGCGCCCAAGGGGGCTCAGAGGACGGGCATGGACGTGGGGAAGGGGGAGCTGCCGGCAGGCCCGAGCTCGCCTCGCCGCAGCGCCCGCGGCGCCAGGACACCTGAGAAGCGCTGCCTGGGAGGCAGGGACTCCTCGGAGCCCAGCCAGCGGAGCGCTCCGACGCTCCCCCCGGCTCCCGGGCGTCCTCCGGCGCCGCCGCTCCTCACAATGAGCCCTTCACGCGCCAGCTCCGCAGCACATGGAACGCTCCAATTAAGCAGCCTCGCTGCTCCGGGCTGGCAGCGTCTCAGCCCAGCGCGGGGGATGCAGCACCAGGCGGCGTTAGCTCGTCAGGGCCAAAAACATCCCCTAAACGGAGCACGTTGCCACCACGTCTCGTGGGCCAAGGCTTTCCGACAACATCCCCGGGCACCCTCTGCGGGAGCTACCCCGTAGGAGCGGTGATCAGCCCCCCAGAGCTAAAGCTGGTGCAGGAGGGAGCGTGGGCTGCTGGAGCGCTCGCAGAGCCATCAGAGAGGCCTTTGGTGGCTGTCTCTAGTGTCAGAGCAGCTCAGAGGGGGCTCTTTGTCCCGTTTTTCCTGGGAAAAAAAAACGCACTGTGTAGATATCCCTAGATTACTAAACAGCAGGAAACCCTGCGGCCTCTCCTGTCCTTGCGCTCTCCTCCTGTGCTCGCTGGGCTCTGCTCTGCAGAGAATCACAACAAACTGTGAGACATGAAGCTGCGACAACCCAGGGCACCCAGACAGGCTGAAATCGCCTCTTGTCCCGCTGCAGATGCTTGTCCAGTGTTTTAGGATGTCTCCAGTGATGTGTCACAGCGCCTGGTGTCCGCTTTCTTCTACACCAGCACAACATTTCTGGTAGTGATGTCTGCTGCCAGCCCCTCAGGGACTGCTAGGGGGACTGGATGCTCCCAGGGCTGGATCTCATGAGATTCCCGGGCCTGGGGCACCCTCTGCCGTCGGGAGATGCCAAGTCGGGACATTGACCGCAGCACACGACTGTCAGCGCACATTGCACCGAACAGTGAACCGCAACCCCCGGCACACGGTGTCACGGAGGAGGAATTTCCTGTTCCTCACCGCGCACGGTCTCAATCATGCCCCGCAGGACCTGCGTGCTTTACCTCTGCGGAAGGGATCGCCAGGGCTGCCCTCTGCCTTTTCCACAAGGCCCCACGACAGCGGATGGATTGCCCTTGGAGAGGAAAAGGAGAGGCTGAGCATCTGCTGGGGTGTAAAACGGAGGAAAGAGAGGGTGAGGGAAAAGGGGAAAGACTGCAAAAGAGCAGCAGAGAAAAGCTGAAAGGGGATGGGATGAAAAGGAAGGAGAGAGAGGCAAAAAGAGAGGGAAGAAGGACAGAAAAACACGTTACATTTCAAGCAAGGAAATGCTCCAAGACAGCAGAACGGTGGCCCAAAAGCAGTGCCAGGTGCATCTATACAAGATGCCACCAATAGCCCCAGGGTGACCAGCACTGAGTCACTCTCCCGGCTCTCTGGGGACACCCATACGCACGGCAGGAGGGTCCGTGCCCTGCACAGGGACAGCTGCAGGGACAGACCCGGCTCAGCGTCCCTGGGCAGGCCCTGACACATGCACGAGACAGAGGCATTTGCTGCTGGGCTCCTTCCAGACGAACAGCAGTGTAGCAATGACTACAATTCATTGCTGTGGTTATGTAATGATTCTTGTATTATTACTAATTAAGCTCGTTATAGTTACTACGCACATATTGTGGCTCCCAGGGGGGATTGGGAGGACCAAGGTAAAGGTTGTTTCCCCTGTTGCTGGATGTTAAGGACAAAGGAAGATAAATCAGTGCATTTTAGGCCAGGGATCTCCAAACCTCTGTCTTCTGCAGCCTATTCCTAAAAGAGTCTCCAGAGATGATACTATCAGCTCAGATTCATTGCTCGGGAGTCATGCTTCCTTGGGAAAGGCTGAGCCAAGTAGAGACTGAGGGAAAAAAAAAAGAAGTCACTCACCCAAAATAACCCATAGGGATTAGCAGAGTCCAGGTCCCAGCAGTGCTGGTGGTGGCCGGCTGGTGGCAGCACGGGAAAGTCACACTAAGGTCTCCCTGGACTGCACAGGAGCCCCAGGTGCTCCATGGCCAGCGCCAGGCTCGGTGCTTTGGTGCTGGGTCTCTGCACAGGCAGGTTCTGCAGCAGTGCAAGAAGGGGCACTGGGGCTAATAGGTGGGAAAGGGATGGAGAAAACACACAGCAAAGAGCCCTCCTTCCGTAACCTGCTCCAGAGGGGACAAAGAGCAGGGGAATCTCAAAAAAAGGCATGTTCCTAGAAGGATAAAACATCTCCTCATGCACTCTGAGCTGCTC
This sequence comes from Tinamus guttatus, assembly GCF_000705375.1. The sequence continues at coordinate 236,203 of NW_010576712.1, forward strand.
CGGGCCCCATGCCACCCCTCTCTGAAATACAACAGTGAGGATAAGAGAGATCTTGAGCAAAAGCTTTCCCCCAGACTCCACCCCGACAAACAGCTGAATCCCGGGTGCTTCATGTTTTGTAATATCTGTTGCTTCCCTTGAACACAAGCAGCCTCCTGGAGTAGGTGATCTCCAGAGGCCCTTGCCAGCCTCAACCATTCTGCGATTCTGCCGGGGGCTGGAAACATCAGCCTACCCCCAAAAGTCAAAGGAGGTGTGTCAGCAACGGGGAACATGGATTCCAGACCAAATATTGTTCCTTGTAGTACTGAACTTCTCTTGTCACTGGAAATGTGGCAGAAGACTGAGCCGCCCTTGTTGCAAAAGCAAATTTCTTCTTTTTCCTTGTAGATGTTTCTGCATGGGGAAGGCTCAGAGCATATTAATGAAATTGAACAGGAAGAGGCTTAATATTTACCATACTCAGTTAACCAGAAAGTCAACCCCCAAAACATTAACTTTTTTTTTTTTTTGTGCACTAATCACTTAAACCATCTTCTTTTGAGGGAAGAGAAGACCATGTCCCTTCAGGGAGATGGGTTTGTTAGGGTGGGTTTACTCTGTTTCTGAAGACTGTGGCCCTGCAGCAGAGTGGTCCAGGCTATGCTGGGCTCTCCTTAGACATGCTTAGGTGTAGTTCACTTCATGCCCGTCCTGGGTAAATAACCCTGATTTCCTCTTCTCTCTCCTGCTTCCCTAAAATCAGCTATTGCACAAAATGGATCATGTGAGTTTCTCCGAGAAGCCCGTGAAGCACCGGTATCAGCTCCAGAGATGGTATAAATCACAGAGACATCCCAACGGGTATAAATTCTTCGGCTGACCAAGCCTCAGCAAAGGGAAACATCCCAGATAGTCTGGCAAGAGCAGAGATTTGGATTCCAGGCAGCGAAACAGGTGAGTGAAATGGCTTAGTTCAAACAGTTACTTTGCTTTTTGTTTTTCAATGCTTTTCATAGTGCATCAATGAAATATCAAGTCTGTCACAGACAACGGGCTTTAGAGGGAGCAGAGATAGTTTATGTCTTTACAGGAACTGGTATAAACCATGATGTGCTCAGGACTTTCTTACCTTTCACAGGCCTGTTCTTAGCCAGGAAGTATGATGTTTTCTCTGAATGTTTTGTTTGACATTTAGAAATCAAACCGCATTGGCCATTTGCCCCAAGATATTTGATCGTGTGAGTGTTTTTCTGGTACTTTTCCACCATCTTACATCAATAAACACCTAGATGTTGTGTGACAAATTAGGCACACGTTGCTAGGCTGATCTGGGATCTCCCCCAAACAAGAGCATCATAAGCAAGAGAAACAGCCTTTGGGCAAATGGAGAAAGGTTGAAAATGAGCTCACCTCTCTTCTTGCACTTGCTGTCTCAGTCTTCCCTGTTCCTCTGACACATCTTTTCTTCCTCATCCCGTGTCCTGCAATTGGCCCAGCCCTGGGCTATTCAAAATGAAGCGATCTTCTCATTCATGGGGTTTTCCTCCCAGCAGTGCTAACCCTCAGCGACGGCTGCAACTGCACCATGACTGAAGTACCCGCGCGGAAGGACAGCGAGATCAGACGCCAAAACTCCAGCATGGGCGCTGGACACAAGGCTGACAAAGCCAGCCTGGCTTCAAGCCGGACACACTCTCTCAGCCACCAGCATCACCCTTCCCCTCCTGCCTCCAAAGAAGTGTGGAAAAAGGGTGGCCGCATGTTCTCCATCCTCCTGGCTGTGCACCTAGCCCTGCTGGCCTGCACGCTGGTGAGCAGCGGTGCTTTCGAGAAGATCGCCGTGCACGACTACGACGTGTTCTTCCTGCTCACCGTCATGATGCTCATAGTCATCGTGTGGATCATCTTCTACCTCGTCAGCACCTCGCGGAGCCCGGACGCCATCCTTTGCAAAGACTCCCACGCAGGGCCTGTCTGGCTGAGAGGTAGGAGCTCTCGATGGGGCTAGGACTGGAAGTGAGAGGCAGGATGAACAGTTCATGTTCACATTAGTTATTACCCATATAATGTCCTTCCTTCCCTAAGCATCATAAGCTACCTCAGAAAGTTTGTTCCTAGTCTCTCCACTAGCACCACTACAATATCTCCTCTTATCCAAGGGCTCTTGATGCTTTGCAACACCAGATTCCTTCCCCACCTTGCCATTTTCTCTTGCAAAAACTATTAGCCCTGTTCAGAGCAGAGAGCTGAACTAGATGACTTTCAAAATCCCTTCCAGCCTAAACTATAATATGATTCTATTGACACCAAGAAAATTAGAAATTTGAGAGAGGAAAAACTAGAGTAGAAACAAAGCTTCTCTATGGCAATATCTCCTCTTCCTCCTTTCATGACTGCATTGCCTACATGTGCATACCTTTTTCTGATAATAGATGTTTTGATTCCTCAACAGGAGGCCTAATCCTATTTGCCATTTTCAGCCTTGTCATGGATGTGTTCAAAATAGGATATTACTCCAGCTTCTACAGCTGCCTGTCTGCTATCAAAATCATCTACCCCATTGTGCAAGCAATATTTGTGATCGTCCAGGTGAGATGGCTGTGTTCTGTCTTGGAGAGGGGTAGAGAGATGGAGGAAGAGACTCTGGTCTCACAGGGCACTCAACTCACCCTGCAGAGACAACTCACAGTGGTGGGAAAACATCTCCCCCTCCAGTTGACTTGACAACAACCTATCATGGGAACCCTCTTCAAGACGGTGGTTCAAACTTGATCCCATTCTGCAACATTTGGATTAACAGCAAAAGGGCCTGATCCAAACTCTGATCCAGCCAGCCAGTTTCCTTTCCCATGAGAGGAAGAGACAGAGAAGACAACAGGAAAGGCAGAGTGGTCCCTACACAGTGGTCCAGCAGCTCTGGGCCAACTCCAAAGAGGTCAGATAGGGACAAGTTAGATAGGAACAAGGGCTGGGCATGGGTGGAGCAATGGCAGCAGGACTGGGCAGAAGGAGCACGGCAAGAACAGAACCCGTCTGGCAGAAAAAATTGCCGGGACTATGGGCTAACATAACCCTGCTGGGCCCTCGTGAAGGAGACCGCAGCTTGCTCTCTGCTGAGCATGGAGATGCCTACCTCAAAGGGGCAGACTTTGCTTTCTTGCTTTGTTTGAAATAACCATTTCTTATCTTCTGCCTGCCAGACCTACTTCCTATGGATCTCTGCCAAAGACTGTGTCCATGCACACCTGAACATTACCAGGTGAGTGCAGTGCTTTGAATCCCCTCAGACTGGGAGTACTGGGCCACTGCAAACCTGCTGAGCTGCAAGAGAAAAACGTCATCTTAATGCTGGCCACAGCTAGAGACTGCTGAGTTTCTCTCCAGCTAGTCCTACGTCTCTTGTGAATCTAGCAAAGTGGTGATAGAACTCAAGAGCACAAGCATTATTCAAGTAGAATTGTATTAAATGTTTCATGGCTGACCTCCTTTTGTGCGAAAGACAGTGATGCCATCAGGCAATCATCAGGGTAAATAAACAAGAAATAGGATCTCTGCCATTTTTGCAAGATTGGACCCACTGGAGACCAACTGGGACTTATTAAATCCCTACCGAGAGGCTCTTTGAAAACCAACAGGATTGCTCAGGCCTAATTCTCATTACATAATGCAACATAATCCTCTCAGGGTGGACAACGAGTAGGAAGAAATTGAAAGGAGTCAGAGAGAGTAGCACAGCAAGAATCAAGATCTCTAGATTTAACATTCTGCCATCCTCACATAACTTCAGGCAGCTCCCACAGCTCTCTGCACATGTGCACATCTATGACACAGATGGAAGCAACGTGGTCCAGAGCTGTGCCTTGATCCTATGCCCTTTCCATTCTTTTGCAGGTGTGGCTTGATGCTGACCCTGACCACAAACTTAGCGGTGTGGATGTCAGCAGTGACAGACGAGTCTGTTCACAAAGCACATTCAAAGTTGAAGAAAAATGTGACAGAAGAAATCTTTAAATGGCTCATGAAAGGTAATCTCCCCATTTTCAAAATCATCTGATACTGGGATGAAGCCCATGGGGCTTCTGCAAGCCAAGTTTTTCCCCTTTTCAGAGGGCTTATCTAGAGTAGAAGGACCCTTTAACACAGTTGATTAGCTGCAAGAAGAATTTTAACATTCACTTCCTAACCTGCATCACAGAGGAGTCAGGAAGGAAAATGGGCCTGTAAAAATGGTACAGGAATGAAGAACGGAAGGGAGAAAGGGAGCTTCACCTGCCATCTAACAGAGACAAGGCTTCTTTAGAAGGAATACAAGTACCAGAAAGCTCAGGTTGACGTGTCCTGGTTCTCAAAGCTCTCTGGATCCTTCAGTCTCAAGGTTGTTTTTCACTGATCCCAGTTATCTAGTTCTTCAGGGCTGCTAATAGAACCTGTCTCCTTGCTTTAATACCACTGCATCTATGTGTTTTTTTCCCTCTGTTCCAGCTGGAATGAGAAGTGGCTCAACTGAAGAATGCAATTGCAACAGCCAAATCTGCCAGATTTTCAAGAATGGCTATTTTTGGCTATACCCCTTTAACATTGAGTACAGTCTTTTTGCTTCTGCCATGGTTTATGTCATGTGGAAGAACGTTGGGCGCTTTATAGACCACCACTCCCATCACATTCACCGCCTGAAGTTCAGGCTCTTTCGAAGGACTTTCTTTGTAGGCATCGTGTTGGGCCTTATCATCTTGGTGAGTGGTTTGGGAGTCCTTATCGTTTATGAAGTACGGGTAAATTCCAGCCATGAAACCAGCAAGAAGAACGAAGCGCTCACCATGTACTATATCTTCAACATCGTTTGTCTGGGCCTCATGTCTCTTGTCTGCATTGGTGGCTCTGTCATTTACCGTTTTGATAAGAGAGACATGGATCGCCACAAGAACCCAACCAGGACCCTAGACGTGGCCCTTTTGATGGGTGCTGCCTTGGGGCAGTATGCGATTTCTTACTACTCCATTGTGGCCATTGTGGCCAGCACACCAAGGGACACTATCAGTGCACTCAACCTTACCTATGCCCTCCTGATGATTGCCCAGCACACCTTCCAAAACATCTTCATTATTGAAGGTCTCCATCGGCAACCGCCCAAGGAAGACCACAAACATGATCTGCGCCAGAAGGATCCCTACGGACTCACCTTTGTCAACGTTAACGCGGTGTCCCTCCGTGTGCCTGACAGTGGAAGCACTGTGACACCCAGCACTCTCCCCAGCATTGAAGCTATCCATCCTTCTGAGCTCGTGCAGTCCCTCGCAGGGCCCAAGAAGATGAACTGGAGGAGGAAGTTCTTACGGGAGATCTCCATGTTCCTCCTGCTGAGCAATATCATAGTGAGTAAATGTGGAGAGAAATGCTTCTTGGGGTGGGAGCAAAAGGAAGCAAATTAAAGGGAGAAATATCTGTGAAGGATAGGATGTGGCCCCTGCTGAAATAGTCCTTTTCCTGGTTCTGCTATATGGGTTGCAGACTTATTCATACTGCATGTGCAGATAGGTCTCATTTCCTTATTATTTACAAGTAAGAGCAACTGCCCTGGAGCCAAGGATATTTTAGGCACAGCTCACAGAGGCTGTCAGTTATCCCTGGAATATCAAACAACAAAATTGTTAGGTAAAAAACAAGAATCAGTTTCAGTATTTTTATTGGGTATTACCAGAGATGTAGAATACCTTATTAAAATGAATAAAATACATTAAGTCCTCCTCTTACCCTCCCCCAAAAGGTTGTTAAATGACAGACAAATACCTGGAGTAAAATCCATGTTCTCTTAAAAACAGCAGCATGTCTCCTCTTGAGTCCCACAGCCTAGAAGCCCAAATGAGGGTGAGGATCTCCATAGTTCTCAGTTGCTGAGAGGAGGAAGCTTCAATTGGAGCTTCCATTTCATGAGCAGCCAGGGGATCACTAGTCAGAGGAGGCAGTTCCCTACCCCACTTGTCTCTCAGTAGCTGTTAGTACAGGTGCTCACTACCCCACACATCTTTCTCACTGCAGCGTTGTTCTCACTTATTCTCAAACAGCTCTGGATCATGCCAGCGTTTGGTGCCCGGCCCCAGTTCGACAATGATAAAGAACTGAACTTCTATGGAGATTCCATGTGGCCGGCCATTGTGGACATTTGCCTGCCCTTTGGGATCTTCTACCGAATGCATGCAGTGGCCAGCTTGCTGGAGGTCTACATCATGTCCTAGAGAACTCTGCTGAAAGGAAGATTAAATCCTCTGCAGCAAATCCACCTCCTCCCTACCCCAGGGCTGGAAGATTGCCCAGATGTCCCCAGGAGTCAACAGCACTGCCTGAATCACATCCCCTTGTAATGTTGGATCATTTCTCTGCTGCCAGTGAAGATCATCCCAACATAGTCCAGATTTTATTTTTGCTACGTGTACGTGTGTGTGTATGTGTGTTTTAAGTTCTTAAAGCTTAAAGAAAAAAAAAGGAAAAAGAGGAAGGTTTCCAGAGCAGGATCGTGGTAACTGCACATGGTTCACACAAGAAGACTCTTTCCTTCCTTCTTACAACTCTGATCCAGCCTGTCCACTCCATGCCACTGATTTACTCTCCGGTTGGTGCTCAGCACCTGTGGAGGGTCAGTGCCTGCCTGACGACAGTCCCAGTCCTGCCTGCACTCCGAGATCCAGTAGGCAGGATGGGCTAACTCAGGCGTGGAAGGCAAAGAAAGGGAAACCACTCAACTCTGCTATGGCCAGTCAGAAATCAGTCCCCTGCAAAGATGTGAAAAATGAGCTGGTGAGCACAAACGCTTTGGGAAACATTTTATATCTGTCCTCCGCACTGCCCATCTGTGTTGGCCCTCTTCACCCTTCCCCGTATCAGTCCCTGCTGTTCCCCTTCCTCTTCAGTGAGGCATTACTGCTGCTGAACAGGTTTGCACGCTGCAGCCTCCTCTCTCAGAAGGACACACAGTCCCCACAGAAGGGCTGTCTGTGTGCTCATGGGCTGGCCCTGACAAGGGATTGTTTCAAGCACACTTTTTCTCCCAGTTTTCCCAAACCAAGGCTCAAGACCCGTAAAGATCATATAGGCAATATGGTCTGGGAGATGATCAGGAGACTTGTTTTTTTATTATTTTAAATAGATTGTGATTTTTTAATATATGATTTTTTTTTGTACAAAAAGAAAAATTATTTATTGATTTTCACTGCAACACTGAACACACACAGGGACCCTCAGTGCCATACGACACATCTACCCAGTGCTACAGCCTCTCGTTTTGATCTCCCATGTGCTTAAGCTGCATCAGGACCTTGCAGGCTTTGATATTGTGAGCACAGCCTCAGCACCCAGGCAGCTGTTGCACCGGTAGCACAGAAAAGGGATTTCTGGGTGCTTGGAGCTCTCCCTAAACCACTCCATGGTTGCAGGGGCTTTCAGAGCAGGACTCCTGGGCTGCAGGGGTGAAAAAGGGTCCTCTGAGGAGTGAAAACAGCCTCAGAAAGCCCATGCTGCCTAACGCCACTGGGCTGCCAAAATGGCACAACTCGCCTTCGTCTGTGCCCCAAGACATCAATGGTTCAAATGATTCAAACAAAGAACTGTGCATATGTGTCAAAACTCAGCGAGCCTGTTTGTATGGACGTGTGTGTGTCTAGCAAGGAAAAGAATAAATGGAAATCACAATACCTGGAGTGAGAGTATTTTTCATCTAAGACGCAACACTCCACCCTTGGTGTGCCAGCCCAGCTTCACTTTTCAACACCACTTTCCCCTTCAAACCCAGATCTCCCACGCAGAAGGGAACGGTCTCTCTGTCTTGTGTGACACCAGCGTGACAGCGTCACCTTTCACGCGTGCCCGCCTGGCTCGGAGGCCGGGCGATGGGGCCAGCCCTCATTTCCCTGCCTCTGGGAAAGGCACCGATCCAGCGCCTCCAAGGTGGGTCGGTCCTTCACTTTGCAAGCCTGGGAACAGCCAGGCAGCCCCATGGACCTGCCAAAGGTCTGGCTTTTTTATTGCATTAACCTAATAGAGATACAATCTAACCCTAGGAACTCCACCTTTGCTAAAACAAAAGCATTATTAATTTTAACTGCAGAAACCACAGGTTATGTCAGAGAAGAGAAGCAAGTAAAGCACAGACGTCAGTCTTACGTACATTCCTACATGGTTTTGCATCAAGCCATTGAGCTCTGCGGGGGGGACAGAAAATACTCTTCATCACCTGCTTTATTCCGGGAGGAGACACTGGGTTTTTCCCTTCACACCCTTTCCGGGCCCTGGTTCCCTTTAGCAATGCACCGTGTCAGCGTTAGGTGGGACGTTCTGCCCCAGAGATGAGGGAGGGCAGGGCCACTTTTGGGGCTAAAAGAGCTCAGGATGGGTGCGAGGAAAACCCCAAGATGCACCAATGTCAGTCATAATCCCAAATGAACCACTCCAGGCTGCTCAGGCAGCAGGAAGCCAAACATCCCACCACAGATCATCATATTTGGGATAAAACGAGACTCTCTGGGGACACCATGATATCTGCAGTCATTTCTTGCTGACCCAAGATGCTTCCTGTCTACAAGTGTAGGGAGGGCAAGGGTTTAGGAGCAAGGCAACATTCCTGTTCTGCCTTCCAGGTGTGGACTGGTGCCTTGGGAGGGGAGCAAATAGGGAAATGGCCACCAACAAACCCCAGTTATACACCCAAGAAAGTGGACAGAACCCATGCAAGTCCAACCGACAAGAAAAACCCAACCAAACAAAAAGAAAACACCCCAAGAGTGGGACCTGCTGTTTGCTCAAGGATGGTCCTCCCAGAACATATCAGCGTGAAGGGATTATCTGTGCGGCTGGTGGAGACCAGCCAAAGCTCCCTGTGCCCAGGCAGCTGCCCAGGCTCGTTACTCAGAGCTGGGCGCACCGCAGCACCCGGCTGTGCCAAGGCAGGCGCTTCCCTGGGAAGCAGCAGTGCCAGGCGAGGCTGCTGCCGGCTCCTCCGCCAGTAGCTCCTCGACTGCTGACCTGCAGCACCTCCTTGCAGTGCAGCTAAACAGGCAACATCTTCCCTTGATGGAGGCTTTTATGGGAAGGGGAAAAACACCCCAGATGCCAAATACCCGATCAGCATAAGAGAGACCTGTGGTGAATGATTAAATACAGATTGGGGTCCATGTAATCAGAATCAGGTTCCCTTTATTGCTCAAGAGAACACATTATATATTAAAACAATGTCTACTAGAGCCAATCGGCTCTGGATTCGTGGCATTGCAGATGCCAGTCATCAGCTGGCCCCGTGTCGCACCCAACTACTCTCTAAAGTAAGTTTTGCACGGGAACAGCAAAGGGAGGACCATTACACACCGGCCCTTCAAGGTCATGGGAGAGCGCTGTTCTGCCTCCCGCTGTACCGTCTCCCACAGAGACCTGTTAGTCGAGAGTCACGCTCTCCTCTGCACCCATCCTCATGGCAAATGCCTGTCGAAGAGTATGGCTGTTGTTCCCCGGAGCCTCAGGAGGAGTCCGACCGAGCAGTCCTGCTGCAGCTGCATCCACTACAGGGATAGGGACACAAATGTGCCTTGTGGCACCTGGCTGAATGGCAGCTACTTAAAATGAAGAGCTCTGGGAACCCGAAGGGGAGGTCCTGGGGCTCTGGTGTCTTGTGAGGGGTTCCCAGGTTTGCTCCCTTTGGCGTGGAAGCCACTGTGGCTACCCAAGGAGCTGAGCGCTTGCCGCATGGGGAGCATTGAGCCCAAGGGGGAGCCTGTGGGCAGGGACTCCGCTTCCATCCAGGCCACGGAGCACCAGGTACCACGGAAGACCCAATCCAGGCCCCGGCCCGAGGTGCCAGCGCCCGCAGGCGTGAGTCAGAGCGGACCCGAAATCGCTGCTCAGGGAAGAAGCAGGGAAGGCCGGAACGGAGGAACTTTCCCATCCCTGCAAGGGCTTCTCATCCCTTCCTTCCCGCTTCTTAATCATGTTATTTGAGGGCGAGTTTTGTTTTATTAGAGGGGAAAAAAAAAAAAAAGAAAGAAATAATAATAATCCCTTTATCTGCTTTGCTCCGAGGTGTGCCAGGGCAGGGGAGGGGTCGGAGTTAATGGTTACCTGTCCACAAGGCAGCTGGGGAGCGGATGCGTCAAGAAGGTCACCAGGCCGAGGGCAAGGGCCGGCTCTGCCACGTGAGGCCGAGAGCCCGGGAGGCTCCGCGCTTTGCCGGGAGCCCGCGCAGGAGCTGGTGATGGAGAGACAGTGCCCAAGGACCAAGGAGAAGGCCCGAATGGCAATAAGGGGCCTCTTGGTGACATCGAGAGGCTGGAGGAACGGCCATGGAGGGAAGCTTCTCATGGGGAGCC
>NW_010576712.1:249393-265433 GCF_000705375.1 Tinamus guttatus
ATCCCCACAGATCAAAAGGGAAGAGGGAAGCACTGAGATTTGGCCCCTCTCAGACAACTTCTCCCCCAAAGCCTTAGGACAAGGACACAGCATTCCCTGCCAAGCATCTCTCCTGCAAGGGCTCTGCTTTCGCTTCGGCCTCCCCGTCACCACCAGATTCACGTTGCTCCCTGGAGAGAAAGAGGCTTCTACCATAAACTGATCCTCATCCTGCGAAACACAGTCCTGCCGTGATTTTCTCAAAAAGCTGGAATAGGAAAGTTGCCGGGATCTGGAAGTTTTATCTGGGCCAATCCCTCAAATTTCTGTGTTAGGACGCTCATGACTCTGTGCTTTTCCAAATACCACACTAAAAGCTGAAAATCAAGCCAGGTGTTAACTCTATCCAGATCTCAGGCCTCGTGGGTGGGAGGCTGGCTCTTTTCCTAAAATCTTGGCTAGATGTTTTACAGACACTTGTTTGCCTCTCTCCAGTTCTCTCCCATTTATGCGGCCGTACCCAGGGGTGCAGTGTAAATCACACAGTCTAGAAACAAAAGAAAGAAGTCAGACCTATCACCCAAAAAATCAAACAGCTCTGAATTTTAGAACAAGTCTGAGCTTGTTCAGCCTTTCCAGCTAATCCTTACAGCAACAGAAGGAAAGGACAAAGCCTGAACCCAGGGCTGTATGCAGAGGAGGTGCGAAAGGTCCACGTGGGAAGAGACCTCTGGTACCGGTAGCTCAGAGTACTGGCACTGCAAGGCAGAGATATCAAATATTCATTTTAATGCAGGCTTCTCGGAACAGATTTGGACAGAAGGGCTTTTCCTCAGTGCTTTGCAGTTACCTGTCCAGAGAGACATTTTTAATACCTAATCTGGACTCAACATCAACCTCTTTTCCTCCTCATCCAGGTTCTGGAGAGGGAAGAAGCTGCAAAACAGCCAAGGGAAGCCCCAAGGAAGCAAGGTCTTTGGAGGATCTCTTTTGCCTTGTGCTCAGGGGTAAGCTTTGAAGAGGTCCAAAACACAGAAGGCTGAGGCCTCCAAATTCACCACACAAGTGGCCTTTATAGCAAAGCACAAAACCTCTCTGCAAGACCCTCACCATCAGTAGACCTATTAACTCCCTGTTTGCTCAGCGTGGCAGGTGACTCCCAGCCAGCCAAGCCATGTTGGCCAACAAAGCCTCAAGACAGAAGCCCTGTCACCACTGCACCCACCGGCCCGCGTCAGCTGCGCCCGACCACTCCACAATCCACTACGAGAAGTCCTGGCTCTACCGGCACTGCTCTTCGCTGGTGCAGGGGGACAGGCAGTCCCAGAAAGCCGGGCAGCTCTTCTCAGGGTTGCTGGCCATGAACGTGGTGTTCCTGGGTAGCGCCTTCCTCAGCAGCATGATTTTCAACCACGTGGCCATCACGCTGGCAGACGTCTGGATCCTGCTCTCCATCCTCAAGGTCTTGTGCCTGTGCTGGGTCGTCTACTACGTGCTGGGCACCAGCCGGCAGCCGCACGCAGTGCTGCACCGCGACACCCACGCCGGGCCCATCTGGCTGAGGGGTAAGTTCTGCTTTCATGTGTCATTTCCTGCTTTCGCCCTTTCTCCCAGCACTGGGAAGATAAGGAAATCCTTTCCCCAGCACTGAAAGAGAAAGGTCCCCAAGGAAAACGTGATTAGGACACTGGGAATCTCCCCGGGTTCCTGCAGTCTTCTGTTATGAGGCCGAGGGGCAACTGGAGGCAAAGCTAATGCCACAGAAAGGGACGAGAGCAGCCAGCGAGGCCGGGGCCTCGGCCTCTCTTCAGCCTCCACAGCAAATCTTGCCCTGTGACTCCTGCCCAAAGCACAACGGAGCCTTCTCACCCACAGCCCAGCAACTGAGCACAGCAGGAGAGATGAAAGAAAGGTTTTGAGAACCTTTCAAGAATGACCGACTCCGTGTTCCACACTTCAGTCAACCACCTGGGGAGTTGGGCCAGCCAGCACTAGGAATGCTGTTTTGCTGAGGTTCCCTAACACTTAAACCTACAGACAAAAAAAATAAATAAATAAAAAATTGGGAGAGAAACGTAAGGGCTGTGATGTGCAAATGAGAAACCCTGGACTCCTGCATCTTGCAAGAGCAGAGCGTGGGTTCAAAGCAGCCGGAGCGACTCCAAAGCCCATGGTCAGCCCACCACTTTGCAAAGCAAGCAAAGAACCTCTGCATTTACGTTCCCGTGATGTCAGCAGCCCCATGCTGCCCTCGCCCTTGTTTAACATCACAGCAGCCCTGTTTCTAAGGGAAGATTCCTGCCCAGTGACTCAAGCCCCAGTGACAGCCAAGCTTTCCTTGGAGATCTTCCATCAGGTGTTCACCACAATGGCTCAACGCTGTCAAATGATGCTTCTCCAAACTACCCTGCCTCACGCACAGTCTTGTTAATTAAGCACGGAAAACTAAGGGGAATACAACTGTAAGAGACCTCAGCACCTAAAGCTGTAGAGAGGTGTCAAAACACAGAGAAACTGCCAAAAAAGTTTCTTCTACAGACTGGTGTTTCTCCTACAGTCTGGCTTCAGCCAGACTGATCTCTTGCAGCAAGGCAGAAACCTCTATCTGCTATTAGCTTTCCTCCAGCCCCCAGATTGCACAGAAAAGGTTGAAAACCCTCCTCCTACACTGTGTCCAAGCACAGAGAAATTCCTGTGCCATCTCAACCTTAAACTAGCCAAAGCACCAAAGCAAGTTCAGGTACAGGCTTTCCTTTCTGCCTTTCTCTCCAAATCGTGAGACTTCCCAACTGGAAGGCCTCCAGCTCTTCCCAAATCCATGAGACACAAGACCTCCAAACCCAAGCTGGGATCAAATGCTCCATAGACATGTTTGTGATTTATTGGTGCTTTTGTCATTTCCCTAGGATCCCTACTGCTCTTTGGTGCTTTCAGCGTCCTCCTGAACGTGTTTGAGATTGGCTACAGCGTCATTCACATCCAGTGCAAATCCCAGGTGCAGAATGTGTTCCCCTGCATCGAAATCCTTTTCATTACCACCCAGGTACTGTCCATTATCCCTCTGGGAGCCCCCTTGTTCTTTCTCTCCTGACCCTGGGAGGCCACAGCAGTGGGAGCACGTGGGGAAGTGGGTGCATGGGAGGCATTCTCACTAGCAAAGATGTATCGTTTGCTATTTCAAATAAAGAAATATGGTTTTGAAATAAATCTCTCTAGCAATAGCTGCACTAGCAAAGATGTATCGTGTGCTACTTCAAATAACAAAGAAATAAGATTTTGAAATAAATCTCTCTAGCAATAGCTGATGTATTGCTGGATCTAGAGGAATTTGTTCTGAAAAATTGAAGTAGGGAGAAAGGAGAGAAAATTCATAGATTTGGCCAAGAGAGATGCTTGCACCAGTCTCCCTATGTAGCTCCAGCCTTTCTCTATTTGTTACACCCCCACACAAAACCATTTGCTCTCATAAATATCTCACACCCTTTGCAACTCTTTACTGACAATAACGCTCCTCCGAACCGTTCCTGCCCAAGCCCAAAGCCATATTTGAAAAGTATCTAGCTCCCATCTCAGCAACAAATGCTCATGCACGAGACAGAGTAAAACGCATTCCCTAGACCTCCTTTGGCATCAGGTAAGGTCACACACACTGGAGTCACGTAGGGACGCCAGCACACCTGCCAACACCGAAATGCAGGTGCACACACGTCCCTGCAAGGCTCTCACAGAGGCAGCTTCGCTCCCACTCGAACGCGCTCCTCCTCGCCCGCCTCTCTCCTGCTGGCTTCGCCCTGCTCATGTCCTTGTTGTTACTGATTTGCAGGCTGTTTTCCTGTGGCATCACTCTAAGGACTGCATTCAAGTCCAGCACAACCTCACCAGGTATGAGGAACAAAGAATAAACTTTGTACTCTTCTTTGAAGAGAAACTTTTCCTTTCTATTTATGAGCTCTCTTGCTAGACCTGTCTCCACCTGATCTTACGCAAGCTCTTTATATTCTGCAGCACACAAAAAGTAGGTTATGACTTGACTAGACTCATCCTCCTTCCACCTGCCTGGGCTCACCAGCTCCCCCTGGTCTTTGGTTGCACCTGGAAGAGCTACAAAGCCTGTTACTTCCTCCCAGCCCCTCAGAGCTTTGCACTGTGTGGTTCAAAGGTTGATTCTCCATTCCTATTCCTGGGTTCCACATCAGGCACTGGAAGATATCTCAATCTTCCCTCCAGTAACTGCACCCGGGCTGAGGCCAGTTTTGCATTAGCTACCAAGGCTGGTGTTGGCTGCCCTGCTCCTTTGCAAATGGCCAAATGGGAACACACACAGTTTTGCATGTGCAAAGTTGTGTGCCAATGGCCCTAGGCCAAACAGGCACAAAGCACCATGTCTGCATCCACCTGCGCGCAAATAAGCGAGAAATAGAGAGCAGGACTGCGTGGCAGGTGGACACACAATCAGGTTGTAAGCAATCTTGATAGGCAATGTGTGGTGAAAGTGCCTTTCCCTCCTCCCAGGTGTGGCCTGATGCTGACCATAGCCACTAACCTCCTCCTCTGGCTCTTAGCCGTGACCAACGACTCCATCCACGAGGAGATTGAGTCTCAGCTACGTGACGTGGAGCAGCGACTTGCAGGCAAGGCTCCTCTTCCACATATCCCTATTCTTGCTTGACTGACCTCTGGAGAGCCAACAGGTCTCAGTCTCAGGGATTTGGATATCTCAGCCAGCTCCCCCAAATGCTGCAACTTTCCTATTGCTGGAGTTTGCCTTCAGCAGATGTGCTGCAGGGGGAAGACTTGCTGCATAAATCCACCAAATTAGGGGGTAGGAAAGGTATTTTTTGTTCACATAGTGACAATTACATTCACCTGTCAACTGCAAGGAAAAGATTGCTAGATTATAAGAAACTTGCATAGTTGCTGTGCTCTGCTTTTAAGAGTAAAGACAAAGATAAGGAGAAATTAATATTCCAAGGGTGAGGAGGCTCTGCTAATGAAAGAAGGGATGTATCTCTCATTTAGTACCTCTGGTTTCACCAAAAGGAATATTTAGGAATTCTGTTATTTAAAATCCTTACAAGCTTGAAGAATGAGAGCTGATCACTTCCTACTGATCATCATTTCCAAGATACACAAAGACAGAAGTCATTCCTGCATACACAGAGCTCCTGAAGATGGCCATGAAATTCAGGACATCTCCCTTTTAATTGCTGCCTTCCTCTTCTCTCACTCCAGGTAACGAGACTGCCTTGTGCACGTGCCCGAACACAACTGCCTGCAAGGTCTTCCAGAAAGGCTACATCCTGCTCTACCCTTTCAACACTGAGTTCTACCTTGTCTGCTGCTCCATGCTTTATGTCATGTGGAAGAACGTGGGGAGACGCATCAGCCACCACCATGCCTCTCATATTAAGCACAAATTCAAGCTCCAGGGGGTGGTCTTTGGACCGCTGTTGGGTGCTGCTGCTGTGATGATTGGTATCTGTGTCTTCATGATGTACCAGATCCAAGCCACCGGCTCAGCACCCAACCGCCAGGTCTTCGTGATGTATTATTCCTACTACATTGTGCTCCTGCCACTCATGAGCGCTGCCGCAGTGATTGGCACAATCATCCACGCCTTGGAGAAGAAGGATCTGGACACGCTGAAGAACCCAACCCGCAGCCTGGATGTGATCCTGCTGATGGGGGCAGCCCTTGGCCAAATCGGCATGTCCTACTTCTCAATTGTCGCCATTGTGGCCACCAACCCCAGGGACCTGCTCAACAGCCTCATCCTGTCCTATTCAGTCCTCCTCATCTTTCAGCACATCACCCAAAACGTCTTCATTATTGACGGGCTCCACAGGCGGCCCTTTGTGGAGGCAGTTGAGGCCAGACGTGCTGGACACGCTGGGCAGCACGCAGTGGGTTCAGAGCCTCCCCATGAAGAGACAGCCACAGCAAACAGCAAACAGGAGCACACACAGCCCCCTCTCAGCAAAGAGGAAGAGTCGAAAGAAGAGTGGAACCAGGAAGCTCACAACCAGAGACGAGTGAGCGTGCTAGAGCTGGGACAGGAAATCCGCAGAGTTTCTCTCTCATACATCCATACCTACTCTCACCTGAGCTGGAAGAGGAAAGCATTAAGGGAGATCTCCTTCTTCATGGTTTTGTGCAATATCATAGTAAGTATTCTTCTCTCTGCCACGTCTGAGTTTGGCTGACCTCTTAATGCAGACATGGTCTCCTCCTTCCTTTGGGACTTCATTCCAGAGAAGCAACCTTTACCCACCAAGCTTTAACCTACTGGTGCAACCATCTTTCCAAGCTAAGACCAGTTGTTCTGTTAATGCCCTATTCCCATGTTTCTAAATGCTCTTTTTTTGGCCTGAAAAGGAAACATAGTTAAGTTTTCTGGGTGCAGGAGACAGCTCACAAATTCTCATTTACCATGACTTTAACCTCTGAAGAAACTATCAAAATCATTAATGAATCAAACAAATCAAAACCATTAATTAAACCATTCATTAAAAATGCTTAATGAGGTAACAGGAGAAATATGGGTAACTAGTAGTGAGTTTTTGTAATCAGTAGTCTCCAGTATTGAAACTCACCCATAAGCACACTAGGCTCTGGGATTTTGAAGCTATGCGGATCTTCATCGTGGCCTTAAACCAGTGAAGATGGGGACAACTCCAGCCTGCAAGAGAAAAAGGAAACTGGCTGGCACAGAATGAGGCTGTCATGAGGTTTCCAGGAGTTCAAGGGGCAGGATTTGACTTAGCAAAGAGCAAGCAAGTTTAACTAGAAAAGTTGCCTTCCCTCCTTTAGCAGGCAGGTGCCTCTGCTGCTCTTGAGACATTCCTACAACCACTTGAGCCCATAAGGAGATCAGAGTGCAGGCAGCAGGCAGTTTGCTATCCTCTGATTTCTCCTCTTTTTTTCTCTCACACCTCTTTAGCTGTGGATCATGCCCACGTTTGGGGCTCACCCTGTGTTTGAGAACGGACTGGAGAAGTCGTTTTACGGCTATTCCACCTGGTTTGCCATCGTGAACTTCGGCCTCCCTCTGGGCGTGTTCTACCGCATGCACTCGGTTGGGGGCCTCCTGGAGGTCTACGTCACGGCCTGAGCTAGGCCCACTGCTCACCCCAGACCCTGGGGCAGAAGGACGAGGCTGAACACGGACGTGGTAAGCAGCACACATGCACTTAAAAGGCTTTCAGCTTTTTCCTTCTGGCTTCTGCTTTGACTTCTCCTCACACACCTCCATAAGCTGCAGAAAAGGAGGGTGTTCTGTATTATCACGTTTCCTCCATAGACAACAGGATCGACACACAGAAACTCTTTTACTGAGCTAAGGAAGCACCCTGGTGCTTTGTAGGAGTTTGCCAGTGGACGCTATATGGTAGCGAGTGAGACTTTACCCACTCCTGTTGAGATCTTCCAGACAAGAGAACACAAGAGCAAGCTTCAACCAGAGCAGCAGATACTGTCTAGACCCAACTACAGACACGGATACCAGTCCCTCCACTGCTCACCAGCGTGCTCTCCTGCAGCACAGAAGTCTTGTCAGTACTAGGCACACTAGAAGGATTAGTCACCCCACGGTAACTGAAAAAGAACCAAACACTTTTTGCATGTAATTTCACAGATCAGTATACTGGGTAGCACGCTGTAACTATCAGAAAAGGTTTATTGGTGCTTGCTCCTGGCGCTAACATTTTGGGTGCCAACTTGGATGAGTCCCGTAAGACCCAAGACCACAAAAGTGCTAAAAATTCGCAGCTCTTAATGATGAAGAGCAGGACAGGCCTTCAGATTTTCACTAGTTCTGAGCACCTTTTCCTATTCTCTACAATAGAAGCAATACCATTATGTCACCTTAAGGACAGGCTAGACAATATATCTCCTTAAAGGCACTCAACCTTGAGTGAGAAGCACTGGAAAAGTGTTGTGGCTGGTCTTTACTCGATGCTCCCTGCGTGTGATGTTAGCACCAGTGTGTAATAGCAAAGGTCCTGCCGTTGCACAGAGCATGGTGGCTCAAGAAAGAGCTACTGCCAAATCTACTGTGAATCCCTCCCCACATCAGTACTTCTCCCCACTGCTGCTTTGCACATATCCCACATCCACAAACATTTCCCAGGGCACACTGAGCATAAAAGAGTAAAATTACACAACGGGACGCGTGATCAAAGACCCATTAGTACTTGTTCCATAGGAGATGCTTTGGAAGCACATGGGAGAGTGTGGGGCAGAGCTTGATGAACGGAAATAAAGATGGATTGAATGTTCACCTGTCTCTGGTGGAATCTCTGGGTCTGCTCTGCACTCAAAGGCCAAACTCAATGTCAGCTGACTTTGACTTGCACCACTCTTGCATTCAGAGGTTATACGAGACCTAAGGACAGGCCTTGTTTTATAATCAATCCCTTTTTTTTTTTTGGCTATCAAAACCCTTCATGACTCTTAACAAAGGCCAAAGAAGTAAGGTACAAAATGCACCTGTTACCTCTTCTGTTCCTCTATAAATCAACCTCAGGAAGAGGGTGGATCACAGCCTGACAACGGCTTCCCCACACTCCAATCTCATGGAGAACCAATCTCCCCCAAGGCAGGAACAGTGATGAGAAACTCCTGACCATACTCATCCCACTGGCCTTATGATTCAGCATTCAGGCTAGGCCACCTTCCTCTGAGACTAAATGCAAGAAGGATAGTGCAGAGCATGAACTTTGCCCAATAAATCCTTTCACTTAGGTCTGTGTCAACAGATATATGTCATGAGAAGTAACAGCTGGATAAATTAGGCTCCAATAAAGTTAATTATTATTCTCATTTCACAGTTTGTACCAAGGGATCCAAAGCAGATTCACGCCAAGGTCTGGCCCTTTCAAATGATAAACAGGAACTCAAACCTTCCCCCTAGATTTTGACAGCCTGGGGACAAGGAATGATATAGTACATGAGCTAGCCCCTGACCTTACCTGGGCTTTATCTGTGGTGTAAGCCTGCTTAAAGATAATAAGTCTTCACTGAACACGTTATTGTGGAGCTCTCCCAGTGAGGTACAAATTGGCTGTGCCCACGTATGTACTGAGAGAGAAGTTTGCTTGTGATCTCTGTGGGAACAGGATGAACTACCTGAATTTCTGACGAGCATGAATGGGAACAAAACCCACCAGTTCCAACTCCTGCAAACAGCCTCTGTAAATCACATCGCAGCCCTCTGTCCTGCTCCAACACTGCCCCGTTCCAACGCACAGACGGAGGTAACACCCTGCATAGGGCACCGGGCAGTCCTCCACGAGGAACACGCTCCTGACGCGCCAGGATTTCAGCACTTTCCCTAGGAGAGGGTTTGTGAGCACCCAGCAGGGGTAAAACCAGCCCCACACAGTCTGTGTGCAGCTACATTGCCCTGCACAGCTCCCTCACACCAAGAGCAGGGCTGAGGCCGGTAACTCGAACGTGCAGTGAGAAGCAAGTTGGCTGCAACCGCCAAAGCAGATACAGCCACGTCACCCCGGGCCCTCCTGCTCTCACATCCCATCACCTGCCATCCGGGCACCGCTCTGAGCTCACCCAGGGCCACGCGGCTGTTCCACAGGTCTCAGCTGCACAAGGGTTGGAGCACCCGGCTACCAAGGTCAGGAGACTTAGTCCTGTTTCATCTCGTTTATTTTGTTTCCTTGGAGGCAGGTGGCTTTGCTGGTGTCTCTATCCACAGTACAGGAGGAGTCAAAAAACACACAGTTCAGCATCGTTTTCCAGAGACTCAGTTTCCCTTTATGTCTCCAGCTCAAAGAAAATAAAACCTCGCACACCACAATGGAAGCCAGCACATGTTTGCCTAGTAGCACAAATCACCTAGGCACAACACAAACAAGGTTATAGATCTCTGGGGAAAAAGAAAATAAGCAACCAACTGCACGTTTCAGATAATCTTTATCTCTCTGTAAATAAGCAAATAGTTTACAGTGCAAGTTGATTTCCACAGAACAAAGATCAGACACCAAACACCAAAAAAGAAAAAGAAAATTCCAGAGGAACTCACACAAAAAAAAAGAGAGAGAGAGAGAAACAAAAAAAGAAAAACAAAGCAGAAAAGAGGACAGAAGAAACCATGAGAAGCAGCAGACCCACAGGAGGGCAGAGGCGAGCGCGCGGGACGCAGCGTGGCCCGGGCAGAGGCTGGCCCCACCAAATCACATTCTTCAATACGGAGGAGATTCCAAGCAAACAGAGACCTCGCCCTGTCCACATCTGAACAGGGATGGAGTCAGGGTGGGAGTCGGGGTAGATGGCAAAGTGGGTTGGAGACTGGGGAAGGGAAAATAACCTCTCTCTACTTGAGATATTTTGTGTCCCTCGGATAAAACAATTCAGGCTGTATTTCGTGTTTCAGCTATCTGTCGGCTCAGGGACTCCAGCCCACTCTCCATGCCAAAAGCAGGAGACCACTTGACTATGAGCCATCACTCCAGGAGAGTGAAGCACTCCCTCTAGTTCTCAGATTTTGCCTGCTTGGGACCCAATACATTCAAGATCCACTTGGTCACTTGCAAAACGCCCTGAAGAATCCAATGTTGCCTCGGCAGTCTCCATACCCTAATGACATGGAGACACTTTTCCCCCTGCAACTTCCAAGTTCCTCCTATAGCTTCCCTGAGTGCCTCCCTCGCTGCCCTAGACGGCAGTGTGCAAAAGACCCCCGCGTTCCCCACACTGCACCAACCTGCCAGGCTAAGAGGGCAGGTTAAGGCTCCTTCCAAACCCAAGTGACACCATCCTCTCAGTGAAGTGGAGAAGCTTAATACAGTTTAACAGATCTGTTCTTCCTCCTTCCTCCCACCAAGCCAGCTCATTCCTCCCTGCAGGCTTTCATGGGTCAAACAGTGCTTCCCTAAGTGACACACAATCTACTGTGACAGCCCACCACGAGGGACAGGCTGGTGGGCCCAGAAGCCAAGGAAGAGCTTCCCATACCACACTGATGCACTGGTTACTGCAAACCCCCTTAAGCAGCTTTCCACGAAAGGGGTAAAGAGATTCAGAACTGAGATGAGAACAGAGATATCTGTTAGCAACTCCTTTCATTTGGCTGGGAAAAATGCTACCACCAATGTACGAGTGAGACATCTGGGAGACATCTGCAGTCAGAAGGGACACCTTGGAAACTTTATGAAGCCACATGGAAGTAACCACAGGTTTCCAAATCCCCATCTCCTGCAGGAATAGCAGCTTCTCCCTTGCACCCAATTTACAGCCAGTCTTTCAATTAAATGTTGACTCTGACCTGGGCAAGGACAGCGTCACATTGGTTTCTAAAGCAACTTGAGGAGCAGAAGAGTAACCTACGAGCTAAGAACAGTCTGATTTCTAGTGCAACCACAAGAGTGGATGATCCCTTACACATCTTTCACTCAAGGTTCATGGTGAAGGGCAAGGGAAGAGAAGTGAGCTGAGGGGAGGGATGTCCAAGCAAATCCCAATTAAAGCTTAAAATGACAGGGAGGTAAATGAAGCGATTGTCCTTTTGGTCTCTCAGCTGGATGTGAAATGCAGAAACAGCTGTGATGAAGCAGCACACAGCAAAGTCCTTAGATCCAGTGTATTTCTCTTAGCAGAGGTAAGTGCTCTCAGACCCGCTGAATTTCAAACAGCTTCACATCTGTGTCATACCAGATGGGGGGATCCACATTCCTGGGAGAGAAAGACAAGACCCACTTTACTCTCTGTGACCAGGTACCTGGAACTCAAATCCCCCCACAAGGGTTACAGGACTGCCCATGCAGAACAGCTTCACTTTGCAGAGACAAAGGGGCCTTAAAGGGATGACAATTTCTACATCCCACAAAGCTAGAGTTTTGCATCCAGTCTCTGCACCACTCTCTCTAAGCACTACCAGGGAATAAGAAAAGTTGCCAGTTCCCAAATAAGCAGAGCTCTTACGACCAATTCCCTTTATGTCTCCAGCTCAAACAAAGTTTCAGAGCAACTAATTCAGCCAAGTCATTTCCAACAGCACCACATCTTTCTTTCCTCTAAATATGAGGCAGCCTAAAGCTGCCAAGTGTATACAGATCTCTGTGGGCTATAAAAACGTTTGTGAAATGACTAGGTTAAACTGCACCCACTTGGTTTACCTCAAATAAATAACTCCCCACATGTAGGTCCGGAACCACATGGCAGTGCCCGAGTTAGCCTGGTACTTGCGGATGAGGATGGGGTGAGGGACGGGTAGGAGCCCCACCAGTGTGCCATGCTGCAAGAACTTGAGAATCTCTGATTCATCTGTGAGACCTCTGTAAAGAGACAGAACAGGAACATGCTTGGCATGTCTCACAGCACATAGTGTTGCAGCAAAAATTATCTTTTTAAGCAAATTCACACATGCACACATACAGGGAACCAACAACCTTGGCTTCCAAGAACAGGCATTCCCTCCAGTGAGAGAGGATTTGGGAAGGGATCACAAAAACAACCACCTTGGCAAATGACATAACCGCTCCTCTGCTGAAGTTGTGATGCTTTCAATTATATTTTACAAGAAAACAGAAACAAGTAAATTAGACTTGCTGGCCTGTTTTCCCCCTCTCCCAAAATGCACTTACTTGTCAATGCAGATCTTCTCCACCTGAGGCACCAGCACCTGTAAGAGCCGCATGATTGTCTGTAGGGGCAGCTTTGACTTCCAAGACATCACCTGCGTGTGGAAAAGCCCACAGGGAAATCAGCACAAATGGTAGTTTTTCTGTGTTTATCTTCACTGTCTCATATCATATGAGGTTTGCTAAAGTCATGAAAGTGGTGGATAAGCTAAAGGCACCATAATTATTCACCAGGTCTGGCAGCTTTAGACTTAAGAGATACTCAGTGGGGCTTAGGTTTAAAAAAAAAGAACAAAATACATCTTTTTAAGTGTTAGTGAATTCTAAAGTTAGGACCACAAGTCAAAGGTATTCCCCGTGAAGAAATTTGCATCTAGGGAAGTCTCTGCTATGGAAAAAAGGCATTTCTGCCAGAACTCTTTTCTTTGTTATTTATTTCCTTCATTCAGCTGCCCTTACCCAGTCAGGAGTTGGGGTCCACTGCCCAGTGGAGGATGCACTAGAGAGACGCCTTCGATCCCGTCGGGGCTGTGATGCCTCCTATCAAGCAAAACATTAGTCAAGACCAAGAAATACAACCCCTTTCTCTGCTCCGTGGCCCATTCCCCCTTAGCTTTTCCAGGGTGCTCCTGTGCAAGTGAGCTCAGCCTGTCTCTAGGACAGATCAGACCCATCAGCCCAACATTCCCCAAAGCTGACCCAGCAAGTGGCAACCTTTGATGGAGTGAGGTTGTATGACCCCACAGCAAATAACAACTCCATCCACCACTGCTGACACATCTGCTGGAACAATTTGTGGTGGGAGAGTTAAATGAGACTGATACGAAGGGGTTCACACATGGTTCTTTCTTCTAGCACAGAGGCAAGTTACATCTGCAAATAAAGACCACAGTTTTTGAGATGTATGGAGATACTGAGTACTCTGGGGGTTTTGTTGCCCATTGCCTCTTTCTGAAAACCTACACAACAACATCATTTTGCAACATTTGCAGTTATGACTTATCAATCAGTCAGTACAGCTTCAGTAATATGTCCCCATCAAGCTGCTAAAAATAAAACTCATAAAAGCATAAACCCCCCAATTTCCTTCAAGTGACCTCACCCTCTTCCTCTTTGCTCCTCTCTCTCCCACAGCCCTAACCCCTTCCCAAGCTGCCACCCAAATGCTGGCAGCCAGCTGACACATTTAGGAGACAAGAGATGGAATTATGCCGGAATGTGAGGGCTGTTGAGCATTTCATGAGATGCTGTTGAAATGGTTATGACTGATAAGTGGTGAACATTGCCACAGATAAGGGAAAGAACTTAAATCACCCAAAGGTGGGGATCCTAAAACACACACAGCAAGTTCTTAACTCAGTAATTTGGAGACAGGAAGGAGCACAGTGGGATTGTGTTCAGACAGCCTGAAGCAGCCCGATCCCTGCAGCAGGCGTGTGCTGCCTGAAGCACCACGCGATAGGGCTGATGATTCTCCCCACAGCCTGCCCCACACCCAGGGCTTTACCACCCTTCACATCCTGTCTGATTTTCGCCCAGTTCCACAAACATCCAGACACACAAACAGCGCTGCAGGAGCCAGGTGGGGCAACTCATGGGTGACCATCTGCCTGACTGGGTCCAAAGACTCATGAGCGGCCACGCACACAAGTAGAGCCAATGGAAGCATCAGGACGTAAGGGCAGAACATAAGAGCCTTCTGCTTGCTCTGCTAGCTCGTGATGCCTTTGCTAATGGCCCCAGAGGAGTTCACCTGTAGGCAGACAGCTGACAGGAGCAAGGAAGAGTAGAGCAGGCTACACACAGCCCCACTGGCAGGGTCAGACCCCAGCCAGACACTGAGGCAAGAGCTGCAAGTAGCTCACAAACTCCACAGGAAAGCACTGAGAAAGCTGGCAAGTCAGTTTGTCTTTCCAGAGCAATGTCAGAGTGGTAGCAAGTTTTAAAGGGCTGAGATCCCCTTGACATACTTCCCACACAACATGCTTCAGCCTCATGCACTTTCCAGGGTATTTGCACCTGCACCCCAATTCTGCAATGCTGGCTCAGCCAGAAATATTTCCAGAGCAAAACAGATCGTAGCACAACACCAGCAAGCCAGAAGAGGCCAGCTCCATCCCAGAAAGGCAGGACATGGGAAGAAAGGAAACAGCCAGGATCCAAGTTGAGAGGGTCCAGATCAGCAACACCTCCCTTTGCCTATGTACTGCTCCATCAGTGACTTTAAGACAGAGAAAGTCCCTCTCGTGTCACTAGCACAAGCAGGGAACACCCATAACGATGCAACACTGCGTCCAAACCGCAGTGTATTAGTGCCCCTAATAGGGTGTCTTCCTCCCTGGGCCCAACAGAGCTCCCAGAGTCCCCTGTTTTAGTCCATTTTACACCCAAGTTGCCAGATATTAAGCCCAGATGCTCCCAAACCACCAGAGGAGCGTCCAGCCTTACCCCAGTCCAGGGCTCCCCATCATTCACAGCCGAGGGGGTGTTACCCTCTGGTAGGGGCTGCAAGGACTCGGGCTCCAGTGAACGCATGGTCCCATCCTCTGACACCTGTGACTTCTCGGTGAGCTTGTCGATTCCTGTGTTCAACAGGGAAAAAGCTCAGATGCACAAGTGAATTAAAGGTGCTTAAAAGTAAGGTGTTCCTTTCCGCCCTATATTACACAGACATCCTGTTCATCTGCTGACATCTGAGACACTCTCCTGTCACCAGGAACAAGGATTAGCCTCGATCTCATCACCCCAAAGGAGCTGGGGTGTCTCTGGGAAAACACTGCCTGCCGTAACAGGAAAACAGATGCACATGGGTATAGTTAAACTGAGGCAAGAGGCCAAAACTGGGACGAAAGGCCATGTAAACTCCCCTAGTCTGAGAGGAGAGAAGCTCAGTGCACTTTACTTGACTGTGATCAGCTTGGGCAAGCTCTATCTGAAACTGAGACTAAAGAGCAATAAGTCACTCACAGCTGCAAGCTCTTAATCTCTCCCACACCCAAAGAAAGGGTGAGTCCCTGCTGTACCTCACAAACAACTGTCTATCATGTTATAAAGATAAACTAATGCTGACCCGGAGTAGCTACCAAGCTTGTCTTCTCCGCCGGAGCAGCAGGCCGTGAGCCCTCCATGGAGACCCCATCCTGGGAGTTGGTGCGGGAAATCGGCTCCGGCGTTTTCTTCCTGCGCTGCAGACCCTTCTGGATGGCCTGCGAGTCCGTGGGCAGGTTGGCCAGCTGGTGAAACACGTTGCGCTTGCGGATAACAGCATAGACCAAATTGGAGTTCCCTGGGAACCACAGCAACAAAATAAGCCAAGGAGGAGGATTCAAAGGGCCCTGCCAATGTAGTCCAAGTCAACGGGCATGACTGTATAGTCACAGTAACGTAATATAGTCATAGGATAGTCCTGATAACATTCAGCATAACAACGGAGACCCTGCAAGCTCAGAAAACTTTGCTCCCACC
>NW_010576713.1:0-13579 GCF_000705375.1 Tinamus guttatus
GCAGGCCTTGCGCCTCCCCAGCGGCAGCCACCGCGTCTCCTGTGCGGGCGCTTGAACATCTCCATGGCCTGCGGCATTGCAGCTAATCCAGCGCCATCACTGTGTAGAAGAACTTTCTAGGTGGCTCCTAAATTCTTGTATTGGTTTTTGGCACCACAATGGTGTGTCCAAGCCCAAAGGAGGTAGAAGGACCCTGAAGGCACTGCTATGTTGCTACTCTGCGAGTCCCATACCACAAAAGCTCCTTAGGAATGGTGGGGCAGGCAGCAGCATGGCAGTGCACTTGACTTGGTTTGGGCTTGTTCCCACTCTGTGTTGGGGTTAAATGACATTATTATTTTTTTTCTGTAAACCGAAGTATAGTGCTCAGTCTCAAGGTGATGCTATATTTCCAAAAGAAGAGAGCAGAATATATTAAAAATTATAGTTCACTAGGTTGTGCACAATAAAACGCGTGCAGTGGTATCCCAGTGCGGATTGTGCTTTTGGTTACAAAGCCCAGGCTCTCTCTGCAAGGGGATTCCACGGCTTCGAGGCTGCTTGCTTCCCTAATTTATGTCTTTAAAAACCAAAGATGCATCGCTTGGGTGTTACATTTTATTGATGTTACTGTAAAATACATATTTGCTTGCATTGCTAATTGGGGAAGCACAGATGGCTGCAGCTTCTGTTCGACTACTGTGCTCTTTAAAATATCTGGTAGCGTTACAACAAAGTGCGGGCGTTGAAACGCCTGCTGGCACGCCGGGCATCCAACAGGAGTTTGGTGCTCGGGAACGGGGGCTTGGCCTGTTTTGAGGAGAGAGGCTCTGGCTTTACCCTGCGCTGCAGGAGGACCTGGCTGCTGCGCTACTTGCTGCTTCTTTGCCCGTATCTAAAGTGACTTTTATGCTTTTGAAGGGCAGCGCTTGTAATGTGGGGAGTAACTCTTGCGCCTCAAACTTAGATTTGAGGGGAAACATGGAGCTGATGGGAGTCGGATGTAATTTCCCCTCTGCAATCATTTCCCTCTGCATGGTGTGCCCTATAATTAAAAAGGGCAAAGAAATAGTGTTTTCCTCCCTGAGAATACTGTCCCTTGTAGTATCGGGAGGCTGTAGAGCTTGGGAGTGGGGAGTGCAGCCCTGGGTGCAGTTGGTTCGTCATCTTCAGAAGATGCTTTTAACCCTCTCCTCGCCAAACCCAGCAGTCAGGAGCAACTGCAGTGCAGGCGAGCAGCGCTTTGCAGAGCGCTTGTGACGTGTTGGCAGCAAGTCACAGAAGTGTGTGGTAGTGACGAGGGCTCTCCCAGCAATCCCAGTTTTAAGGGCTGTTTCATGAGGAAGAGGCTGCACTGGGACGGCTGCTGCGTGTTGATCCACATCCCCTCCCTGCTCGGGGAAGGGCTGGGGCTGCAGCGTGGTTAAAACCCTCCTGTTTTATTAACTCCTGTGGTAATAAAACCCTGGGCTGGCACGAGGGGGAGGAAGGCTAGGGGGGAAGTGGTGGCCACCTTGGTGAGACTCCTCTAAAACCCTTTGAAGTCAATAAAAATCTTCTGCCTGACTTTGTGCTCCCAATGGGCTGTTTTAAATTGCAAAAGAGATGGGCAAACTTCTGTGAGGGAGGCAGGAGACACTGTGTCCACTGAAGCCCAAATCTGTTGCCGCTTTGCTACTAATTTTTTTAATGGATCCTTCCAGCTGATACTGATAACACCTAAATATTTGCCAGTTGGGCAACCCCTGACCTGCAGCACAGGGAAGCACCAGTTAATTCACATAGCCTGGCTTTGGACCAGAGAGTTGCTTTAGTCATGGCACTTGCAAGGCATGGGCGATAGGAAACTTTTTTTTGTTGTTATTGCAACAACTGTTACGGACAAGCTTGGAGGTATGAGGTTTTATTCTTTCTCTGACACCGCAGATAATGAAGTTTTATCAACTGCCTTTTATTGCAGTAATCTAAAACTGTATCCTGTAATAGGATCATAAACATTTAATGAAACTCAATGCTGTAAGAATTAAAAAAAAAAAAAAAAAAACCTCTCAGGAGAGGCTTTACGGTGGATTAACGGGTGGGTGAAGGGAAGGAATGGAGGCCGGAGCGGGCTGAGACCTCAGGGCTGCAGAGGGAGAGCTCTTGGGGATGAGAGACCTGGTGCCTCTCACTCTGCTCTCCCTGGACACCCTAATCCTGGTGATAGTTGTTGCCTGGTTCCTCCCGCCGAGTGCCGCGGCAGGAAAGCGCGGAATATCAGGTTCTGCTAACTCGGGGCAAGGCGCGTTACTAGAAGAAGGAAACGCTATTAATCCTTAATTATTTTCCGTGTGTCTTCCATTCCCAGAGCCTGTGCTGAGCATTCTCCCCGTTTCTGTGCCCTGTTAGGTCGGCCACCTTGCCTGCAGCTATGGGCTTAAAGAGAATACAGATCAGAACTAGCTGAAAAACTGTCATCTTTTTTTCAACAAAAATTCTCAACAAGGTGCTACTCAGTTGACATCGAAATAATCTGCTTTAAGCCTGCTAATTTTCTTCCATGAGAAAACTGAAGAACTGAAATCCAGTAATACATTTCCAAAGCTAGAAAACATAAGTTTAGGATGGGCCTTTTTCAGGTTTGGCTAACAGAAACTAAAGAGAAAAAAAACTGAATATATAGGTTTTTAATGGAAAATACTCCTGCAGAATGATTTTTTTTTTCTGTTGAGGTAAGTCATAAGGGACAGGTCTGCAGCTCCTGTATAACTGCATAGTTATTTTTCTTCCATTTTTTTCAGACTAATGATACTGAGTAATAATTTGTAATAAACACTACCTATTTTTTTTGCCTTCGCGCAGGATATAGGTTGTGGCCCAGAAACAGTAAGGTGATATGTAGAGCAATGTGAGGTCAATGTTAGACTTGATCTACACAGGTTACACTCCAGGGGTCCCACAGCTGGATTTCACCCCCTGCTTTCTCACTGGGGAGAAGGAAGGAAAAAAAAAAAAAATCCTCTGGAAAGGAAAGCCTTAAAATAACGTGTGATCTGCAAGTGTGAGCGCATAAGTTGCCAGAGCCAACTTTTGAAATACACATTTGCAAATGTTACAATCAGACACGTTTGAGAAAATAAACTGTAGTAGTCTTAAGATAAATGGCTCCCCAGAGGAAAGCAATAAATAGTACAGCCACACGCTCCCTACGCCTCGGCGCTGGGTTTTCATTATTTATGAAAAGGTAGGAAGCGAGCTACAATTCCAGAAAGCCCTTTGATCGGTGTATCTTTTTAAACACTGTTTAAGAAGCCAAAGCTCAAAAGAGGCATTGAGAGGCTGGAAACTTTCTGTGGAATTTTACATGTCCATTAATGCAGACTGGGATAAGCACAAAATTTCACTTAATCTCTCTTATGTTAATGTCCATGTTGCAGCACCAATTATTAAATGACCAAGAACCATCTCTTTCTGATTCTTCTGTTGTCTCTTTGGTGCTTATCCATCTATCACTTCTCCTAAGGTTTGCAGGTTGTAAAATATTCAGGCCTTCTGGGCTGTTTTCAAATAGTTATTGGTTTAAGGACTTTATTTGGTTGGGACCAAAATGTTGGAAAATGAAAGAATGTTTTGCAGCTGAGAGGAAGGCTGAATGATGGGCGGGTGAAACATTTCTAATTCTTACTAATATTTACCAGAGGAGGGAAAAACATCTTGGAACAGAAACATGGTTGGTGAAATCATGGAAAGGCAGGTTGTGGCTTTAGAAACAGGTTTGCATTGAAAATATTGTTAAAACTGACTCTTGGGATTTCCTCCCAGAACTCGCATCACCTGAAAGGTGTGTGGATTGCATGTGTGGCCTGGGTGTCTGGATTTCTGCTTACATCTGGAGGCATCTCACTGAAGGCATGGGAAGCCACAAGGCTGCTAGCCCTTTACCTTTCTCAGGTTTTGAGTGTTCTGAAGTTCCTCTCATTTTGTATCAAACCCTCAGCCCACAAGTAGAAATAGTTAAACATACAGTAGAATATGGACCCTGTGATTAGTTGTTACCCAGCAGCATAAATGTTATCATATTGTTTTCATCTGTGTATGAACCTGGGGAAATATTTGCCCAGATGGCTTTGGAACAGTGTCTGTGTCCTCCCTGAAATGCCAGGAGACCTCACTTACCCTTCAAAAACATTGGTGCAAATTTGTATGAGGTTTAAAAATGCTGGAAATTGTGCCTTTCTAGCTTAGAAAGGTTGATCTTGCTCAGTATTAATGTGAGAAGACAAAGGCAGGTAGAGGAACGTGAACCGAACCTTGCGGTTTATGCCATAAAGATGCTGTAGAGGGGATGTTATCCACTCTTTTAAAAAGTGAACCCTTAATAGGATCAGGGTAGTACATTGATAAATATGCTTAGCACAGACCTGGGAATTTGTGGGGACACTGCACTGTAGCTGTCACCCAGCTGGGATTGTACATTTAGAAGAATGACCCAATAACATGGGAGTCTTCAAATACACAGCAGGGCAATGGGCTGAGGGGTGGATTTGGGGGTTTTGTTTTTGTGGGGTGTTTTGTTTTGTTTTGTTTTGGAGTTGCATTGAAAAAATGAAATTGTGAAGGCTAACCAAGGTGGGGTTAGAGACAAAGCACTGAGGTGGGGACTTATCCATATTTGTATCATAACCCCAAGGTATAACCTAAGACAAATCCTGAAAATCCCAGGATTCTGTATTAAACACTTTGCTTTCTAAGTTAAAATGAGAAGATTTTACTGCTGATTCATTCTCATATAATGCATTTTTATATGCCTGAAATGAAGGCTAAGCTTCAGGCAGAGAAAACCAATAAATGATGTGTAGCTGTCAGCCATGTGTATAGCACCTTAGTCACCTTTTAATAACATTCAGGGAGGGGGTAGGTGTGTTGATGTATTTGCTAATAACTGTTGAAGCCAGTGACCCTGTTGATAGGCCTGATGTGCCTTGCTCTTCAGCTCCTTCCCTGTTACTTCCAAACATATCCATGACCCAAGCAGGTTTAGCTTATTAACCCAGACTCAGAATTTCTCTTGCCTGTGTGATGAGAAAACATAACCGAGCTGACATCTTTGGAGGTGGGGTGCATGTATGTGAGGGCAAGTCAAAGCAGCTGGTCCCTGGATTGTCAAGGGAAAGTTAAGGTTGAGCCCTTCTTGTTTAGAGCATTTATGCTTCTTGGAGAGGCTGCTGCTACATGCTGGCTTCAAGTTATTAATTAATCAGCTATTAAATATCATCAAATAAAGTTTGCAACTTCATTGAGCTCCTTCAAAGCAATGCAAGACAACATTTTGCTCGCTGAGTGAAGTTAAAATCTGAAAGATGAGATGTGAAACAATCAGACTTAGTTTCTCTTGGAAGCCTCCAAAAATATTTAGGCAGCATATGCCATTATTTTAAGTATTTTTGAAAGCCCTTGTAAGAAGTTCTGGATGTATGAATGATCAGAAAAGTGAAGCATGATTTACTTATTTCATTTTTTTTTCCCCTTGATGCTGAGCCAAGCTCGCCAGGGGTACCGGCAGGGACCAAGTGGATGGAATGAAGCTGCTTTTAGCTTTAAAAAAAAAAAAAAAAAAAATTCTTGCTTAACAACTTGAGGTGTACTCTATGCTGTCTGGAAACTGATAAGCAATAGGACAGCATTTTAGAGATGGCATGCTTTAAGTTTTGAATAATCTACTACCATGATGTGTCAAATAACTAAAGTGCAAACTGTTCTTGCAGGCATAAAGGTGCATAGCAGTTACATAAAGCACAATAACATCCTGTTCAGCCAAATGTGTTCCATGTAGGATATAATGGACTATATGAAATCAGCAGCCTGTAACACTGGCGAAGAGCATAAAGACCAGGCAGGAGCAAGGATTAATACAAGAGGGTAGGACATGATATATGAAATGTGGAGAAAATGGAGAATTAGATCAAATCAGGGGAAGATAGTTCTCCATGAGGAGATAAATATGATCTAAAACAAAGATATCTGGTAAGAAGAAGCTACTTACAAGGCAATTATGTTGAAAAGTTGCCTGAGCAAATCAGATAGGAAGATGCTGTATGAAAGGAAAAATAAAGGCACAAATGCCACAGTAACTCTGGCTGTGCTGTGACAGGGAGGTAGGAAGGGATAGGTACCTACTCAATGCTGGGGAGATGAGAATTGATATGAAACACTGGAACCTGCATTACAAAGCTTGAGCAACCAGCAACAACAACAAGGATGGTGCAGAGAAATTTGGGATGCTGAGGAGAGTCATCTCCATGGGAAGAGATGTAAATAACTCCAGCTGTATGGTCACCAGCACCCGGATGGCCGCTTGCAGATAGCCAGTGCATGCAAGTGTGGTACAGCTTGTATGCAGCAAGACTGCCAACTGACCGTATGAAATTTTGGTGTGAATTTCAGAGGGGAGAAAAGAAAGATCAGTGAAGCTAGTCCATCCTTATACAGAAAGGAGTGGGAGCCTGTCATTTGGTATATGAAAGGGTAAGGAGAGATCTGTGATCTATTCTCTAATGACACCATGAATGGGAGCCAAAGCCTTATGTGTGCATCATGCTCCTATTCAGCAGCGTAGTTTTCTGCCCACTGCTGACAACACTGAAGTCCATGTGCTGCAAGAAGGGAGGACTGAGCTAGACCATTCTTCCATCTCCCGATTCCTAAGCTCTGCATTGAATCAAGGACTGCTTGACAGCTAATAAATGCTTAAAATACTGGGGGTGGCCAGTGGGTGTCAGCTTTGTCCTATGCAGGAGCTGATGGTGCTTCCTTTATTTAACATAAGAAACTCTCTTAAAGGCATCAGTGGTTTAAAAAAAGTGGTATATAAAAAAAAATCCCTATGAGGAAGTGTGAAGTCTGCCCCACAGTCTGGAGTGTGTGTGTGTTTTTGTTTGTTTGTTTTAATATAACTCGCTACTAATTATTACCCCTGATCTATTAAAGTAGAGAAGTCATCTTCCTCTTTTTCAATACCTCAAACTGGGAGGCAAGACAACTAGTGAGGATTTTCAGAATTCTTTGGCCTTATAAAAGGAGCCCTTGACTACACATGGAATAATACTTCACTTCCAAAGACCAGTTATGCCAAAAGCCTTGCAGGAACCATCTATGAGGACCTCTGTCTCTGGAGGACTGCAGTGATGTGGTCAGCCAAATGTGGCAACTGAGTATGCTGTGGCAATTGCATTAAGACTGGGGCAAGGCTAAAGACCTGCACCTCCTTGAGATATAATTTTTATGAACAAGATCTTTGCTTTTTAAGGATCATTGTCAAGTACTTTCAACCAAACTTTTCAACCAAAGGTAAGATACCTTTTTGAACTGAAACTCAACCACCTAAACCCAAAAGAGCAGAAAGATGCTATTAAAGTGTAACTTTCAGGTACGATGAGTATACTGGAACATGGTAGTTCTACAGAGTTTCACAATAAGGTCTGAGTGTTTTGTCAGAGACAAGTTGAGTTAGGGGAGATGCCTCTTTAGCAGTAGATGGGTACCATAAACTGGTACTTAAGCTGCTTTGTGAAGAATTGCCAGGGCAAAGAGGTGATCTTACAGGGATTGTAAGAATATTTGCAAAGGGTTTTCTCTCTATGTCCACATCTCAAATCCCTCTACCAGTTGACAGAATCTTTACTTTGACTTCCATAGGCCTTTTTGGGCGTCTTTTCAGCTGAAATTACCAAAAATCTTCTGTTGATGCTAGTGGCCTAAGCTCAGTCCTGTGAGGGTAAAAAGAGAAACCTGGAGTGATGCCCTTGTACAAGCCAGTGTTCCAGGACCCAGAATCTTGACTGGGAGAATCTCCCATGTTGTTAATGCTTCTTCATCCAGATTTCGGGAAGAAAAACAGTGCATTGGCAGAAGTGATATGTTGTATTTATAATGCAGAGGCTCAAAAGTCTTCACTGGATTAAACCCTCAAAAGAACACTGAAAAATGGAAATGCCTCCCTCTTAAAAAAGTAAACAAACAGGAAAAGAGGCATTTTCAAACAACAAGAATGAAGTTATGTTTCCTTTGCTTACCCCGTTGTGTGTGGGCAATGTCTGGATGCGCAGAAATATCTTTCCTTCACTGCAGTAAAATAACTGTGATTAAGAAATTCTTTGAAAAATGAAGAAATCCTTACCACTAAAGAAATCGGACTACTAAAAAAGGATATGAACTTCTCCA
The DNA here is from genome assembly GCF_000705375.1 of Tinamus guttatus. Next base: position 8,179 of record NW_010576713.1, read on the forward strand.
TCAGCCCTGTTAGTGAAGATAAACAGCACAGTAGTTCACAGTAAAAATTAACTTACAGCTTTAAAAGGCTGTGGTCAAACACTGTTTAATGTGTCATTGAGAGCAGGGTAAAAAGATGCTAATGTTTTATTTTTATGTTCTGAATTGTTGTCTGTGGTTAATCAAAGTTAACCTGGCTGCACTTTAAAGCTGATTATGGGGCCAGTTAATTTAAGGTGGCCATACTTTCACAATGAAGCACCAGGACACTTTTAGGATGACCTTTTATGTAGGGGTATGGAAGACCCTCTGAGACCCTCTTCTCTGAACACTGCTCTCCTGTGAACTGCCCTGGCTGCTATCACAGTTGTATCCAGATCCCTGCCTTTCTCTCATGTTCAAGATTCTCAACTCTGTTAACCAAGAAGAAATGCTATCAGGGTCATTTTTTAGGTGAGGAGCTAAAGCATGAATGAGGATGTTTACCTACTGTAGGCAACTAACTTAGCCAGCTGGTATCTCCACTCTCCCAGTGTAATCGCTGGAGAAGGAAACGTTCCTCCAAAGAGTGACTAAGAGCAATCTAATTTTAGTGCTTGGCTTTGAGGGTTGGAGGAGTCAGTCTTTTCCATGGGCTCTGGAAGAAGCCAGGAATACAAGGCTAAATGAGGTGAATCCACCTTAAATGTGCTTCTAACCTAGCACAGAAGCTAACAGGAATAACAGGGAAATAACAGGACTGTGTGCCTATAAATGTCTTCTGCTTTCCAGAAACATATTCAAACCCAGCTGGACACTCCTGAGCTTTGAAGATTCAACTTCTGCAATTATTTAGGTTAGATATTGGGAAATATTTCAACATGGAAGGAGGGTCAAGCATTGGAAGAGGCTGCCCGGGGAAGTGGTGGAGTCACCATCCCTGGCAGTGTTCAAGAAGTGTAGAAGAGGCACTTAGGGATGTGGTTTAGCAGGCAGGGTGTTGAGGGGCTTACGGTTGGACTTGATAATTTTGGAGGGCTTGTCCAACCGTAATGATTCCTATGATTCCTGTTGGAGACAAGAAGGAGAATCTGGTTCACACTGAACTTTCAGATGATACAAACCCCTGAGCCTGGCGACTTGTTATGCTTAATGCTGAAAAGCACCGGAGAAAATTCAGTAAGCGACTTGAGCAATTTTACCAAATTCCATCTTGAGTAACTATTGTCTGCCTGCTTGAAATGCTCCTGGTAATTTATATAGATTCCATATAGTTTTGTAACGGCTGCTTTTTGAAATCTCTACCACCATTCAGTATTAGACATCTTTTACTCTGTTGGTACTGGTATTTCCAGTCCTAAGCACAGCAAGAGTTGTAATTCCTGTTTGTATTGAAGTGCTAGGTGGGAAGCAGAGTCCTCAATAAACCCTCATTGTGCTAGCCCTTGCACAAACAAAGACTAGAAATGAGCTCAGACTCAAGGATTCTGGGTCTGTAGCTAGTGTCATGATTAAATTTTGTTAGAAGACTTTAGAATCATCCTACCTTGTAAATGCTATCCCCATACACATTTATATCTTGAGAATAAAGAGGAAACCCTGTACATTTTTATTATTCATAGTAAAGCATAAAACACAATACTATTTTTAAAGCATCTTGGATATAGCAATTAGAGTACTAGGAAGAATAGGAATCTTAGTTTCCTGTATAGTTTATGTGTATGCCTGAAGTTGTCAGCTTTATAGAAGAAGGAAGAAGCATTTGCTGTGAAAATGATGCCTCACACAGAGCATGCTGAATTCAGGTAAGGACTGCAGAGCATGAGCTGGTGCCCTTTTAAGAATCAAATATTGTGTCTTCATGAATAAAGCTCTAACAGCAAAGATAAGAGAAGAAAATACAGCAACCATGTGATATATTAGTGGAATGTTTTACAAAGTCCCCCACAAAGATCCGCTGCTCTTGAAAAGCTGAACTAACCCAAGTGAGAAACTATTCACAAATTTAGTATTCAGATTACATGCTCTGCCTTTTCAACTGCTCTTCGTACAATGAATGCCTGTACAACTACAGTAACAGACACAGATCTACAGTTTCTGTGGCCTTTGAGCTATTATGAGTATTGTGCCTCTCCATAAATTACATGTGCGCATCCTGAAAATACCAACTGTTTTAACAGGAATTAATCTATAGGCTTTTATCTTGGGGAAATACAAGGGGTGCAGTATGTTGCATCTCTTTTAAAATTAATAGGGTATAGCCTGAAGATATTCAAGGATGTTCATTATTTTCTTTATAGGTCTCTTTATTGATGCACATAAACATAAAACAGTGCCTTATTGTAGGAAAGGGAAGAGGATGGCGTAATGAATAGATTAGGGCTTACATGGTTTCAGATTGTCCAATGCCCAGTTAAGGAAAGAGAGGTCTACATTTGTCCTCTTCAAAGTATATTGGGATTAGATCCAGTTTGTGTTCAAAGTGCCCCTTCTGTGGGCAGGAGAGAGGGGGGTTCAGTCTAAAGGGAAGAAAGCTGATCCAATAGTTGGTTGCTCCGTGGTGTTTGTGGATGTCCAAGGCAACAGTATGTTACATATGAGCTTTCTGATTTGCCATAAATAAATCTGGATTATTTTTTTTTTTTGCTGTGCTAAACTATTATTTATGTTAATATGTGATAAATGGTGTTTGGCTGCTAACCATTAGAATATTTTGACTTTATATAGGCACATTTAAAAAAAGGAGAATCAGATGATTTTAAACAAGGATTTACATAAAAGCATTTTTATGGTTGTTTTGAAGAATAATTCATGTGTGCACACCCCCACACATATATGGGTTAAATCCACGGATAATTTAAATAATGCATCAGGCTGAGCTCATCACTGACCCATGAAAGCGTAATTGCCAGCAAGGCACCTTGGGCCACCTGAACTTGTGGTTTGTGTGGATGCTACTTAGGAGTCAATCCCGTTAATGGGAGTGGAAAGAGGGTGTCTGCCGCACACACAGGATCTCCAGAAATGGCTCTTTCAGGGATTTGGCTTATACAAAGTGGCTGAAGTCTGTGGCAATGCTGAAAATTGCTCTTGAGAAACCCTCTCCTTGTGTTATTCTCTGTATCTTAGAAATGGAGAAGTGAAACCCAGAGAAGCAGTCAGTGGGTTGAAACTATAGGGAGGACCTCTGAGTGTGTGGATTCAAGCCTCCTCCAAAGCATCAGTTTGTCATCTGCAGGGAGGCTGATGCAGATCATTGTGGACTTCTCACTGCATCCCCGCGCTGATGCAGAGTTGACTTTTGCAGTGAAACTCTAGTCTGAGGCTGTGTATGTATGTGTCATTGTAGTGAAGATGTTCCCAGGTCTTCAGTTTTTGGAGCTACCAAATGTATTTCTAATAGCAAATCCTTTCATTCTGTTGCCCGTTCCCTGCTTCTCCTTTGGTCACGTTATTTTCACAACTCAGTTTAATTTTTGAAGGCTTACAGAGGAGCAGGATTTAGAGCAGAGGAATAAAGACTGTAGAGGATGGATCTGGCTTTTGACCATCAGCCCCTATGGCTGAAGCAAGTTCCAACAGCTTTGTGAGAAAAGTTGTTACTTAATTATTAAAGTATTACCTCTGAGGAGAGCCAGCTGGAAGCCTTCAGTTTTCAACATTTTGATGAAAAACATCATAACTTTGTCCAAAAAAAAGCCCCTGGTATTTCAGTGACTTTTTTTGGGGGGAGGGGGAAGGGGGGGGGCATTTACCCCTGCTTTTCAATGTCCTGTAAAAGTGATCAAAGGCTTCCAAACGCTGAGACTCCCACTTTGGGAAGGCCGAACTCCAAAATGAGAAACAGAGAAACCTAAGAGCTTGCTATCGAGTGATTTCATACGGAGAGCTCAGGGGAAGTCGCTTTCCTTCTGGAGGAGGATGTCCATGAGGAGCCGTATTCCAGCAGAACTGCTATGGTATAATTACACAGCTAGAGCTATGCCAGACTATTTCTGAGGTAGGCAAGCCAAGTCTAGTTGTTGAAACGTAGGCGTGGGAAACAAGAAGTTTGCTTTCTAGGCTCAGCTCTCGGAGTGCTGCTCTTTGTGGCCTTGGGCCAGTCCCCTAACCTTTCTGCCTCCTTCCTATGTAAAATGAGAAGAGCTAAATTAATCTACTCCACAGTTGTGGTGCAATGACTAATTGGCTAAAATTTGTTGTACTGTGGAGAGAGCTGTCTATTAACTTCCCTGTCTTTGGCTTGTTGAATAATTTCAGTGATAAATTAAGTTCGTGCTGTCAGGATAGTGGCGCATTGCAAGAACTACTTGTTGGGAGCACCCTGCGTTTCAGGACCCACAACGGGGACTCCTGAGTCCCCAGGCCATGGAAAGATATAAGGAGGGAAAAGGGGATTAAAGCACATGCGTGTTTTACATTTGTAGGTAGAACACTCCAATATATACAATTTGCCTCTGGGGAGAAAAGGATAAAAAAAAAAATAAATTTAATTCATTTAATGTGCCGATGGAACAAATGTGGGTATATAAAGTGCTCTAGTCAGTAAATGCCTGCGAAACTCCCTGGCAAAATGTATTATTCCCCTTTAGCGACCAGGGAACACATAGGATAATTCCTTGTTATTTCCATTAGCTTCCATGCTAGGTGAAAGGGTATATTGGCATCCTGAATTCTGGTGTTTCCTAATGTTGGTGTGCTTAACACAGCAAATTTGATACACTTAATATTATCTGAGAGTACAACACTGCATATACAGGTATTGCATCTCACTGGAGGGTTAATCCTGGTGTCTAGTGATGGTCAGATGGACCTTAACTAAGAGGCGCCAGAAGAATGATGAGGCCAAGGGAAAGGCCCTAGGTGCAAGAAAATCTATCAGATTATCCCTACAAGGGTCTACCAGGGAGCACACACAAGATGGGCCCTGCGTTGTAAGCGTGTCTTGGCGCGGATGCCCTGGCAAGTTCGGGTGGTTGTGAGGAGCTCTCATGCTGAGTTTTGCACCGGTATGAGCACAACTTTTCTCTATTATTTTGGCCTCATGTGAGAAACCTGTCAAAAGAAAATGGCCCGAAGTTGTGTCGGGGAGGTTCAGGCTGGATATTAGGAAAAAAATCTACACAGAAAGAGTGGCGAAGCATTGGAACAGGCTGCCCAGGGCAGTGATGGAGTTGCTGTCCCCGGCAGTGTTCAAGGAATGTGTAGCTGAGGCACGCGGATGTGGTTTAGCAGGCAGGGTGATGATGGGTTTACGGTTGGACTTGGTGAGCTTGAAGGTCTTGTCCAGCCATAATGATTCTATGGGTGCCTCCTCGGGAAGATACCTGGCCAGCGTCTCCCCTCTCCCCGGCCTCCTCATACGCAGGCACTGGGACAGAGGGAAAACAGCGGGGAAAGGCTTTCGCTGTAACCAGGCGAGTAACACCGCGAAAACAGCGTT
>NW_010576713.1:14708-36525 GCF_000705375.1 Tinamus guttatus
CAGGGCCAAGGAAGCGCTCCCGGGAAGTTGGCCTGTAGGTTTCCTGCCCGCCGTGTGAGTGTGCGCGTCGCGTTTCGGGGCTGTCCCCGCCACCGCCACCCCCTTTTCCTCCTTTATTTATTTATTTTGCCCCCCTCCTCCTCTGCTCCAGCTTCCTCGCCGATTCGTAAGGAACCGGTGGATCAAGTTTTTCTCTCTCTCTGCTGCTTAATCGCATTGCTGTAGCACCGGCTGACCTGCCTTCCTTCCTCCCTCCCTCCCTCTCCTCTCTCTTTTTGTTCTTCATCTTCCTTGAAAGTATCTGCCATTCCCGAGCGACTTTCCCGGCCGGCCGGCTCATCCCGGGGCTGCCGGCTGCCCTCGCCGCATGCCCCACCTGTAAGTGCCGGGGGCTGCGCTCCCCTCTCCCTCTATCCACATTTTTCCTCTTTTATTCTTCTTCTTTTCATTTTTCCCCCCCCAATGTAAACTTTCCACATCTCGCTGTATCTGCAGCACGAGCGAGAGGGGAGGGGAAAAAAAAAAGAAAAAAAGAGGAGGGGGCAACAAAAAACCCAAACTCCTCCATTCGTTGTGAAAAGCAGCTGGGATTTGCCATCACAGCCTAAAAAAATGGTGACCAAACTTTTTCTTTATTTTTTTTCCTTCCCTCCCCCCTCCTCTCCTACTCCCCACTCTAAGAAATAAAAATAATAAAAACGCAGCAGTGTTTTAATTTTGGTCATGGATGTTTCTGTGTTTCTTTCTTGCCTTCCTTTCCCTTCCTCCTCCCTTCCTCCCCTCTCTTTTCTTCCGTTCCATTGGCTGGGATGAGCTTTCCCTGTTGCTTCTGATGGTTCTTTCTTTCCCTCAGTGTGTGCCTGCCTTACCTGGACTAGGGGGAAGAGAAGGTAATTTTGAAGGGCTTGAGGAAGCTGCTTGCCTGTTTTGAAAACTTTCTCTATTTTTTTTTTCTTGATGTTTCTTGGAAAAAAAAAAAGTCGTGTGAAAAATCAGTAATTGAGGAGAGTCTGATAGCAGCCGAGCAGGTTGAAATTTAAGTGTTATGTGCTGAATGCCTTGGGAATTTGATCTGCTTTATACCAAAGATGAACACAGAGAAAAGTATTTATTTATTGGGGGAGAGCAGGCGGGAAGGGGGAGGAAAGCGGGTTAAGGGAGGGGGAGGGAAGTGGTTTTGGAGACAAGAAGTGAAGCTGCCTGTTTTCCAGTAAGTAATGGAGAAATTCCAGGAGCTAGGGCTAAATATACTTGGCGATCAATACAGAAATGGCTCATTGTGAATAATTTAGCTGCCTGGTGCAGTGAGAGTTTTGAAACTAAAGGCAAAAAAAAAGAGGCCGTGGAGGGAGAGAGGAAATAAAATTCTCCTCTGGTCATGTCAGTTCCTTAACTTTTCCACTTAAAAGAACATAGTTATGATTATTGATCTTGCTTTCTCTTTTTTTTATTTCTTTTTTTTTTTCAATATATATCAAATGATAGCTAGGGGGTGTCATTCTATACAGTTACTTGGGTTTCTGGAAAGTAATAGCTTGTTCTGTGTCAGCAAAGTGTTTCCAGAAACTTTTAAGATTGCCTCGCGCCACAAAACGCGTGGTCTGGGAGCGTAGGAGCGCCCGCGAGCCCCGTGCTGGGGCTGACGAGTGAGGTTAGGGTGACCAGGTGTGGGTGCAGGTGTGTGTCCGTGTGTGCTGGTGGCAGAGCGGGGTTGTGAGACAGGCAGGGGGCTGTAATAGGACTGTTAAGGGAGGCTGGATGCTGGGGGGGCGGTTTATTTTGCTCGGAGCAGGATGGCATCTCCCTGTGAAAAGAGCAATTGTTAATGGTCTCCATCTCCTCAAAGTCTGTTCTGGCTGTGAGAACTGATAATTGATAAAGCGCTACAATCCCGGCTCCAACAAAGCAAGCTCGGAGGAAAAAATGAAATAAAAAAAACTCAAATCGGGTAAAATGTGAGTGGGAAGCTGCAAGGGTGTACACAGACCAGGATGATCCCAGGGCAGCCTGTGCAGGAGGCGGCTGCACTTCTGCACTCAGGTAATTTGCAGGAGTTGGGTGATTTGCAAACGAGTACATGCAGCAGCAGCACCCTTGGGTGTTTCTCTAGGCAGTGGTTGCAACAGCAGTGAAATAGGTGACTACTTAGGGCTTTAAGTAAGTTTAATCATTTAATGGTTGATACTGACAGGCGTCGTTGAGGGTGTACTTTTCTGCCTTGCAGCACTGCACTTTGACTATGGAAGCAGAGGCTGCTGATGGATATATAACATGTAAGTAGTCATTTTATTTAATTATTCTGAATTACTTTCCCTTTTCCCACTATCCCTGCATAATGCAGCCAGAAACTTGAGCTTCCTGGTGTATGATCTTTGCTTTAAGATAGCACTGAATTAATTGCATTTGAACGTAAACTTTGTGTGTGACTGAAAATGAGTGTGTCTGGGCACAAGGGTGCGAATGCATATATTCCAGTATTTGCTAAGGATGAATGAACTTTGCAAAAGAGAGAGTTCATTTTCAGAAATTCAAAATGCAGCCAAAAGCTTTACATATTTTCACTGCATTTCTTCCATTTTCTGCGTCAGGGAAAAAGATTTAAGTGTATTGTTCAGCTGTCAGTGAAGTGAAAGCTTTCAGGGGAAGGTCTGTACTGAAATACATCCCTTTAGTCTTCCCTTGCCCGGTCCTGGTTCTCTGTGCTTGCGAATGGGAGAGTAAATACTAATGTCTGCTGATTGCAGCAGCTGGGGCAGGATTTTCACAACTGTGGGTATAGGAGTGGTTTTAGTAGATTTAAGGGAACTCTTAAAAATCCACCAGTTGCACATGAACTTGTGGCCCCTGCGAACCCAGTTTTTGCAGATTTTGGGAAATTCCTGTAGTGCAGGGCGCAGGGGGAGCGAGTGGGTGGCGGTTCTCAGCCGTGGGGTCGCCCTGCAGACGGAGGGGATGGAAACTCACGGGTGCCGCGCTTTGTGCCCGCAGGTGACAACGAGCTTTCCCCCGACAGGGAGCACTCGGGCATGGCTATCGACCTCACCTCAAGCACACCCAATGGGCAGCATACCTCACCCAGTCACATGGCGAGCAGTAAGTCTCCTTTTAAACGTGGTGCTCCCCAGGAGCCCGTTCGGCTCGCTCAGGTCCTTGCCTTGCTAGGTCCTCGCCACTGCTGTAGCCTTTGCTAATAAGAGAAGAGGACGGGGCAGACTCGCTCTTGTTCGTTCTGGTGTCTCATCTGAACATGAACGGGATTGCTAGTCTGAACTATTCCCAGGTGGCATTTGAGAGCTGGTCTTTACCTGTTCCAGGTAGGAGAACACCAGGCTTTGCTTGTCCTGGTTTTGTTTCAACAGGTTTTGAAATCCAAAGGGAAACGATTATTACTATTGTTATTTTCAGTGCTTCCAAAACCAGCTTACAATAGCTCTATTTAAAAACAAACATGCTTTATTTACAAAAAGGCTTTACTCTGGCAAAAATATGAAGTTAAAAAATCTGGGCTTGATGGCAGGTTGTATTTTTTTTTTTTTTTTATTCCATATAGAAACTTCAGCGTCGTATTTATTACCTTAGCTTTGCCTTGGCAAGTTCAAAAGATGGCCAGGATTACTGGAAATTTATGGCACTTGGTGTTGACTCTTTAATAAACTGAAAGGATTTTGTTTTAGAATGTCAAGGGAGAAAATGAGAAAATGTAGAGAGATTTGGGAGTTTGCAGAGAGTGTCAAGTGCTCATAATATTTTCATAATTATCTTTCACGCTATTTTTTTGGAGGTGGTGGGGTATAGATGTAGTTTACATGCATTTCATAAAGCCAGCATCCTTCCTGTTTTTTTTTCTTTTTCTTTACAATAGAGAGTGCTAAAGCTTGTTTTATTGTTGGTTACAATGTTATATGTATAACCTCCATACTTATATTCAAAACTAATTCCAAATGCTTTGATTCCAATATACTTTAAGAGAGCTCTTCTGCTGTATGGGTATTAATTGTCTTTTTAGTGTGTGAACTCTAGATAAATATTTATCTTTTCAGAAGAAATGTTTGTGTAATTCCCCACTACATACTCTGAAAGAAATAGCGAGCTTTTAGAGTAGCTTGCTTTAAAATACCCCCTGTATTGCTTTCGGTCTTTCTTGCCGAGGAAAAAGATGTTACTTTCCTTTAAGAATTTCTTCCTTTCTCCTGCAAATTATGAGTTAAACGCAGATTTTATGAGCCTTTAAAACTGAGGGTTATTATGAAGATCTCCAATTATATACATGTTGCTAGAGAATATGATTGCTAATACTCTGGACTGAACTTTATATGACAACCTATCATAATTCAGCATCTTTAGACAATTCCAATCCTGCTGCACTGGGATTCTGATATATTTTATTATGTTGTAAAAGTTTTACTACTCACTTTCTTCATTTTCTTTGTTTCCTTTTTTATTAATGGGAAGGCTTCATTGGAAGGGGAAAAAAAATCTCCCCACTTTAAATCTTCTTTATAATGTAGACTAAAAACCAGTGTAAAACTGGGGAATAAAAGATCTGGGATGAAGTCATGCAAAAAGTAGTTTAACACGTTCAATATTTTGGTGTTCACTGCGTTAACATTTTCAACGATTTTTAAGCTTCGTTAGCTCTTGCAACACACATGCAACTACAGCTTCAGTGAACATTTTTCTTTTTCTTTTAAATGTATTTTGTGGTATCTCGCAGGTGTCTTCACTCCTTTCATCACTGGTGCTCTCTGTTAAGTCTGTGCTCCTGTTGACAAATTATGGACTCTGTCTAGCATTCTGAAGCCAAAACTCGAGTTTCTTAAATTTGTTGCAAGTTCTTTATTCTTAGCAAGCATCAGAGCAGCGTCTTGAGGAGAGGCGGTTTGCTCTGCGTTAAGCACGGAAGGTATTGATTACAGGTTGTCAGTTCTGGTGGCAGTTGCTGCCTTGGTTCACTCATGTTTTTTGGCCAAAACTTCCATCTAGCATGTACAGACTACATCAGTGGGCTGTGCCTTAGAGCTTGCCACCTGTTTTGCTGGGTAGAGGAAGGCTTTTGAAAGACACTTTTTTTGTTTGTTTTTCTTTTTGAGGTAGAGGGGGAAGACTAGGAAGAAATAGCTGCACAAAATATTTCGTGTGAATTTGGTTGCTGTCGTGGGGTTGATCCATCCTCAGTCTTGCCACGGTGCTGTGAGGAGGCCTTCGAAGCAGTGATTCACTGTGAGCAGAGGAAATGGCTGTGCTGTATTTAGGTGTAGATTTAGGAGTAGTTTGATATCTAGTGGAGTCCCTGGAGAGACTGGTGGCCCTGTAGTGAAACCCAGGGCACGTCACCCACCCAGGCAGCTTTGCTACTGGCCTGAGTGGTACATAAGGTGGTGCATACATGAGACCCCAAATGTTTCACTCCCAGAGTTGTCCTCGGAGGATCAAGGGCCCTGTTTTGTTTTGTGCTCAGGGTAGGTACCTGCAGGCTCCAGAGCAGAGTTTTGACCTTTGTTCTTGCGTTCCATCGAATCATTCCGAACCACAGCTCTTAATTTAGTCTTAATCGTGTCTGGCTCAAACAGAGGCAAAACCATAAGAAGCAAATTTCTTGGACCTGCGCTGAAACGACGGCTCTCCCAGCAACAGTAAAACTATGTGCTAGGCAAAGAGTTTTCGATGTTCATTAGCCCCTGGCAATTCCATGTTAGTCAGCGTTCTGGCTGGGCTACCGATATTTTCGGGTTCTGTTCCAAAAGGTTTCAGGTTAAATATTTTGGCTTGTGCTGGAGAGACGTGTGCTGCATCCTCTAACCTATTAGCATTCTCAGGTATCTAAACTACATGTATGGATTATGGGGCTGACACTCAATTTTCCTTGTCAATGAGATGATCCTGAAAGATGAATCGCAGTAAATCGCCTGTCATAGCTAACTAATGATCTTACATCCACCTTACGGTATGGGTCTGCCTTTAGCGGAATAGTGCGCGTATGTTGGCAAGTGCTCTGTTCTGAAATACTTTATTGTAGTTTTATGTAAATAGAGATTTAAAATAGGTGTAAATAATCAAACTTGAATAGGTAGATTGATCTCACTTTTCTCTCTAATGAGAGACAGATTAGGGCTCTACATGCTTAATAAAGATGATGTATTTACATAAAAATCTGTATCCAGATTTTTTGTAACTCTTTAGGAGAACTGACATCCAGAGCTGGGTATCAAAGACCTGCTCAGACTTTCTGAGTAAAGTGTGTATTAGTGCTGGAAAGTTCAATGCATGGCCTCAAGTCCTCCTCTAGAGCCCACTGAATTCAGTCTCGTTGCCTTCAGTTAATGTTCGAATTAGTCTTAAGGGATCTTGAATCTTGGAGCAGGAGCTGCTTTGCTAATGCAAAGATGATGGGAAATCTGTGTAAAATAGGTTTTTAAAAGAAACAATTTCTGGCTGCCTCTTCATAATACTGTGCTGAACCCTTACACTAGAGTTGTTGGAGAAAATTTGAACAAACTTAGAAGAAGGTCTCCTTTAGAAACTGCATGGGCACACTCGTTTGATTAGTTGACCTGATGACCCCTTTTTATGGGATGAAGGATATTTCTCTGAGACCACTTGCCTGGTGCTATATGGAAAATAATAACAGCAGCTATTAGCATCTGACAGAGGAAATTTCCTCTTAAATTAGAGACTTAAAAGGTATTGCAGTGGGCATCCTAGATAACTTCCTTATCTCTGCTTTGAGAGACAAAGGGAGCCCTTAAACGAAATGGAGTCAGAACAATCATAAATATCAAACCCAACATCTGATTTTGGAAGGTGATTAAAACTGTGGTACACTTTCAAGATGTGTTTGTAATCACTTAGAAGTGTTGCTAACTTATGAGCAATAATTTATTAAGAAAATAAGCGTCAACTGATACAGTTGCTGAAAATAATGAGGCAATCTAATTTTCGGTGTGCTGGGGAATGATCGCGCCATCTGACAAGATATCTGTGGGGACAATAGTGTTAAGTGTGAGTGATTTCAGTAGCAATATTTAAGATCAGAATCTGTTACAGAGAACTTGTGTGAGGCCTTTTTATGAGGCAACCGATGCTGTATTCCTAGCGATCAGGATACTACTCTGAATTATCCAATGCATCTTTCTTTTATTCTTCTTCTTTGGTAATTTCAAAACCCCAAGTCTTTCTTGGTTGATCTAATTTCTCATCTGGAAACTGTCACAGAAGATCTGTTTGTCACAGTTGTGTTGCCCTGAGCAAAATGTTTCATGCAGCACAGCTGTATCAGCATCACATCTGTGGGGACAAGAGAGCATAACCGTGTGCTCTGTCTGCTGGAGTGAAGCTGTGTAAAATTGGAGTGTTTCATGCCTCAGCTACACAGCCAACGGGCCCCATCGTCCCCAGAAGCGGCTGCCTGGGCAGTGAGTCTAGGCTTTGTGCTGGGGTCCTTCTTGACTGTCCCATACAGAAGCTGTGGGTTCCCAGGCTGAAGGGCAGAGAAGATGCCCCATGAATTTGTACATAAGGGCTGAGCTCAGTAGTGTGACGGGGAGCTGGGAGAAGTGAGCTGGGCTTGCTCTCTTGCACGCTTCCAGGAGCATTGACTTCACTGCAGTGTTTTAGCCTTGGGCTCTCTGAGAACTGCTGCGGGGAACAGCACTGGTGGAAGATTGAGCCAATCGGTATAGTTTCCAGGAAGTTTAAGGAGAAGAAAAAGAAACGATCGGGCTTTATACAGAAGCCTAGATTTTTAGCCATGTGCAGGATACAAACAGAAGCCTTGCAGAGCAGTGTTACACAGATTAAAAATGGTTACCTAGAAGTGAAATACTGTGGGTTGCTGTAGCATCATCTACACCAGGTTAGGTTCTTCACATCATTACAATTAAAATAATAAATAATAAAAATAATGACAGCCACCAGGTAGCCCCAGAAACTAGTTGGTAGTTGCGTAACTCCCTGTAGCTCACACCCTGCTGGGGAAAGGGCCTCCTGTGTGTTTTTCATAGCTTCTGTCAGTATCTGTCAGGCATTCCCTGTGGAAGCGAGCGCTTGTGTGCAGCAACATTCCTCTTCCTTGGTGAGTGTTATAATGAGGGTGGAGTGCCGCGATCGGCTAATCCCATTACATCCGCTTTTATTGGCGCCCGTGGAATTGCGCTGCGAGGCGGCCGCGTGCCCGGGCTCCGCACGCCCCTGTCCCGCGGAGCCGCTGCGCTTTCCGGGGGCTGTCGGGTTGGGTTAGCGTGCTCGGGCACCCGCCCTCTCACGGCACGGGGTGCTGCTGCCTGCTTCACAGTCCGTCTGTGTTCAGATGTTTGCTGCTGGGGCTCGAGTTTCTCCGCAGGCGTGGGGAAAAATACAAACTTGCAGTCCTCATCTTCCTCAGTGTGTGGTGTATTGGGAGCAGCTAGATGAGTAGCTCTGTTACGGAGCTCCTCTTATCTTTCCTACCATCAGATCCAGGGGAGAATGCGGCCTCTGTTGAAATCAACGGGCACTTTCTCCCAGGATAGTGGATCAAGGCCTTGTTTGCCATCCCTGTGGGACACAGGCTCTGGCTGCTTCTCCAGCTAAGTGATGCTTTGTGGGGCTGCATTTTGTGGGTGGAAATGCAGCTACCTGTGCTGATTTTGTGCCTTCCTGAAAGAGGAGGGTGAGCCACACTCATTCTTAACAGTGCTCCAAGGGAGCCTTGGAGGAGAGGAATTCATCTCAGCCAGGAGGAAGAAACGTACCCTCTCCTGCTTTTTCCTCAGTAACCCCGGTGTGTGAACCTCCTTGGGGGGTCCGTGGATCTGTAGAAGGTTCAGAGTTTTCCAACATGCCTACTTTGGTTGGACTTTCCGCTTCATTTGCCTACTTTGCGGCCCCGCACACAGGCAGACACCGCTGTACCTTAATGCCAGGGCAGCTTGTTTCCTGTCCCGTGCTGGCCTGAACCCCCGGTGCCCGCGTGGTCACCTCCACGGGCAGAGCGGCGCTGGCAGCAGCGCAGCCCGCGCGGCCGGGGTCACCTGCCAGCAGCGCTACGGGGGGAACAGGGCACGTGTCGCAGAACAGGAGCCGCCGTTCCCGGAAAAGGTTGGTGGTGATTCTTCCCCCTCACTTGTGCACGGATAGGTTACTCGAAAAAGCTTCTGCGAACGAGAGCCTCCTTTTCTTTAACTGACTCTTGCTTTCTCCGCACGTGTTATTTTTGACTGTGCTTTCCAGTTTTGGGGTTTATGTTCCATTACTCATCTGATTCCACGTCTATGGTGGGGCAGAGCGAGCGGTGAACTCTACGTGCATCAAACTTGGCTTTTCAGCTCGCCGTTGCTCTGCTGCTCCCTGCTCTAAACCTCCCCTCGGGTGCATCGCTGGGCACCGCGCAGCGATGCCGAGGCTCCTGCTCACGTACCCCAATGCCCTCAGCAACCAGGGGATACCTGGAGCTCTCTGGAGGTCAGTTGTAGGGTCAAACTGCTCTTGGGCGCAGTATGGAGAGGACAAACATCTGCATGTGCTAGTGAACAAAAGCAACAGGGTTTCTCTCCTTAAATTTCCAGTGAGGAGCAGTTTTTTTTATTCCCTGTCTTCCTTTCTACTTGAAGAACAGCAACAACAACATAAAAGTTACCCTAAAGATCTGTTACTGTGACCTTCCACTGTAGGGCAGAGCCCTCTTCTTAGCTCTTTTTTAGCTCCATTTCCCCAGCACTTCTTACAGCATCCACGAAAACCGAATTCTACTGAACACAGTGATGTTGTCCTGCATTTTCTCAAGGAATCTTGTGTTCCCTCCCTCCATGAGGGTTGTGTTGGTCAGTGGTACAGAAGGCTGGTATATGCCAAAGTCGATGTAAAACTTTGTAGAAAGTACTCGGATTTAGGAACATGCACGTGTGCAACTGTGTGAGAATTTGTACCTCCTTTCCCAGTCCCCAGCTCGGCCTTCGG
This sequence comes from Tinamus guttatus, assembly GCF_000705375.1. Next base: position 24,642 of record NW_010576713.1, read on the forward strand.
AAGTTTTGTGTTGCTCTTCATAAGCACATGTGCTCTCCTGGCTACTCGTCTAGCCTTAAAACAGAAACTTACCTTCAAACTCCAGCAGTAGGAATTAAACACTAGCTTCAGTCTGAAGAGCAGCAAACAGGATCGTGTGAGTTCCCATCTCTTGACAATGAAAGAAGTTGCCTCTTTCAGTATGATGAAAACAGTCTCTGCACAGAGGAGGCGTGAGGTTGGTTTGTTTTTGGGAAGAGTAAATATTCTGCTAAAGTCCTGGATAGTTTAAAAGTTTCTAAGAAAAAGCTGCAGTAGATCACCCAGTTATCAAGCCAGCTTTGTGACCGGTTCAGGTAAAAGCAGAGAACAGAGCTTGGTTTTGGTAGTGTGGGTGCGTTTTCTTATTTCTTTTTTTTCTTTCCTTCCATCTTTACCGCATGATTTCTTGAGAAATTGATAACCTCATTATTCCTGTGCTGCTGCCACGTATGTTTTGCCCCAAGCAGATACTGTTACCAGAACAAATTTGTTTCTTCCTAGGTGTGGTCTTGATATTCCCTGTGCTGTTTGATGGTAGAAGGCCCCTTTCTCTGGAGCACTGTTAAGCCTGTGCGATCTGGCACATGTGCAGAGTTCTCCCAGTATGGATTTGTTTTAGAATATGCTGTTGTCCCTTAAATTCACACCATGCCTTAATCCTCATCACCTTTCAGGTGTAGATATATCCTAAACATAGATATATGCAATACATTTATGCTTTAATCTCCCCAAATTGGGTCAACTTTACCACTTGTTTTGACTTTACACCAGCACAGGTGGTTCCTAGGTGAGGTTAATGCATCTCTGTGCAGCTGCATGGAGCTGTCTGTGGTATCAGCTTTACTTGAAACTCCCAATTTAGATTTCTTTTTTTTTTCCAGGTTAAATAAGTAGGATTCTCACTCCATCAATGCTAGGCATTATCCTTTGGAAAAATGTATCCTTTTAGGGTATAATGTAATCATATCTTCTTGTTACATCAGGCTTTGTGGACAGTACATCTTTTAAAGAGCTTCACAAAGGAGGACAGTTCCAGAGATACAAATGTGGAAAGAAGAGAGGGGAAAAAAAAAAAAAAAACAGGCTGAAGAAGTAGAGAATATTTAGAGAAACCTGTATTTGTTTGCTTCCCAGAGGAGTTCAACTCCTGTAGGTAGGATGTAGCCAATTTCCTCATTTGTGTATGCAGTTTTAAAATGTGAGGTGACGGGTGGTTGTCCAGAGTTCAGAAGAACGATATGGTGCCCATGTGCTCAAGAGCTGAGTGCTAGATGATGTTAGTAGGCTGAGAACTATTGAGTTTATTCTTCTCTTTAATATATGTCAGTTGTACAATAATTTGTTTCTCCAAAATCCCTTGCACTTGTACATGAAGCCCAAAACAGAGTGTTCTCAAAGGGTATTAATGCTCTTTTCAATCAGCTGCCCCTAAATTAGCAAATGCATGGTAAGGAAGGTTGGCAGCTGGAAAAAAAAATGCCAATGTGAGCAGCCCTGGCCTGTGGCAAGCCTGGGCAGGGGTAATGTGTGTAAAAACAAATTAAGGCGCTGCTAGTGCATTTCATTCCAATACAATAGAGATGTACAGGTTTAAGAACTATTAGAATCACACAAGTCGCATGCGATTAGGAAGCCAGGAAGAGGAGGGCGATGTGACTTGTGCCTCTGCTGAAGCAAAAGCTATTAAGCACCACCCTTCTCAAACGTGCAGGGATTTGCGTGGGGAAAAGTCATTGGAAGCCAGCCTGGGCCAACTCTGCTGCTCACAGCACCTACCTTTTTGTTGGATGTCTCTACAGAATCACCTCCCTGCTCCGGACTGTGAGAGCAGACGTGACTCAGCCTATCAGCATGTAACACGGTTTCAGGTTGCTCTCCTGCTGCTCCTGTTTGAGAATGCTCTAAGGAGGCATTTGCTTTATATTTTTTTTCCCTTTTTTTTTTTTCCCTTGCACTTCTAAATTGTTTCATTTATTTAATGATATTAGTGCTGTTATTTAAATTTAGCTTCTAACTGGTAACCATTAAATATTTATTAAAAAATCGATAGCAGTGAGATTTTTTGCTGTAGTAAATATATATCACACATGTTTTCAAAAGCAAAGCAAACTGCAGTGCGTTCCAGGAAATAATCCATACAATGCTCTATAAAGCACTTGCTCATCTTCATGTTGGGATGCTTTATCCAGGTCTCCAGTGCAGCCATTTCTGCAATGGGACCCTCTTCTTCAGCAGCCCAGAACAAGCCCGCCCAAAAACCCTGGGAAAGCAGTAAAAATAACGATGGATGAGACATCCAGGAGAAGACCTGACGCGTGGGGAGGGCACGTAGCCAATTTCTTCTCCAGCCCTATTGCTTTCGCATGCAAGTGCAAATGGAAGGGGCCTTGCAAGGAGGTGACCTAAATTAATTACTCTGGCCAGGGCTTTTTTGGAAAGAGAGAAGCTTCCTTACAAGCTGGCAATGGGAGTTCAATTTATAACCGTGGCCATAGTTTATAATAATAATTCTAATTTTATATATCAACAGTTTAATCTACTATAATGTAATATGGTAACATTTGCTGAGCTTTGGCTGCTTTCAGATGGTGAAAATGTGCTGGTGGCTGTTGGCCGGGATTCAGAAGCATTTGTCAAAATTTTGTGCACTATATGAACAACAAAATTTTGTGTGGATTAAGCAATTATTAATTCTCCCCCATTATCCTTCAGCTAAAACTACAGCTAACTCATTAACCAAAATTAATCGTAAATAAAGCCGATCTGTTGTTGCGGAGGCTAATTAGAGCACTAATTGTGTAATGATGATGCATTTAACTTCAAAATGCAGATTTACAAGCGACTGCTTTTGGCAGTGCTGGAGCAAGGTGTTCTCACATAAAGCAGGATGCTTCGTGCTGTCAGTGGCCTGGGAGTTAATACCAGAAGGGTTGGCTGTGTTTTTAGCCTCTCTCTTTCTGTCCCCTATAGAGCACCTGGAATTGTCCTAATTCTGCTCCCGCTGAGGCCAGTGGTTAAACTCCTGCTTGACTCCACGGGAAGGAGGTGCTCGGCGCGTGTGGAAGCGCTGCTGGGAGGTGCTGCCTGTGCTTGGGTTTACTTGTGTAGCGGTGAATCCGCGGGGTGAATCCGCGGGGCCTGGGGAGCTCTGGGAATACCGGCTGTGCCCTGGGATTTGCTACAGGCTTGCCATGGAGATGGAGCTGGAGGTTCGGGCCAACAAAACTGAGTTGTGACTCATGGTTTAAAAATGATCGAATGAGTAATTCTCCGTGCAGTTTCATTAGGGTATCTCTTCCCCCAAGAATTATTTACTGTAGATTGATTTCTAGAAGTTCTTCACTGTGCTGTTTAATCTGGAATTTTAGGAAGAAAGAAACTGTTTAAAAAGGAGAGTGTTTTTATCCCATATTGCCAAGATGTAATGGTAGCATCAGCATGAGTAGTAAAATCAGCAGTTGTACCTGTTTGCACATGCAATTTCTCCACTGTTTTTATCTTACCCTTTGGCCAAAATGTATTAAATACAGTTTAGGGTTGGTGGTTTTTTTTTTCTTTCTTTTGGTATATCATTTTATTTTAACAAGCTATCGTTTTCATCATTAATGACAAAAGAGAAGTTGGGTGTAAAGGACATGGTTCACCTTCTCCCATCATCTTCAATCACTTGTGTTTCTTTTCGACTTGATTTAGAGGGAACTGCAAAACCAAAGGATTGTATTAATCTAAGTCTGCTAACCAGCCTGCAAGGGACTCTTGACCGTATATACGTTCTGCCTCTCTTGTATTTAACTTTTCCTCTGCGCCGTTTTCCCCACGCTCCCTGGTTCATGGCAGGAGAAACCCTGGAGCGTGTTGGAGCTGCCTCACCACTCTTAGGTGAGTGACGGGGTGGCTTTGGCAGCGGCTCGTTCCCGGGTGGCTGGCGAGCAGACGGCTCCGTGTGCCCGCTCCGAACGTGCGCAGTCACGAGCCGGGGCTGCGCCCGCCTCGCGCGCCACCGGCTTCGCGTGTCTGCCCGGTCGCTTTAATAGCTGGAGTTCTTGGTGCACGCTCTCAGTGCTGAGCTGTGGTGGTGCACCCAGGCTCAGCTCTTTGATGGTCTCTAGGGCTGCAACAACTTCCTTTTTTTCTTAATTTAATGAAGGTGGAGGCTCTTGTAGGTGCTTAGCTGACAACTCTCACTTCTGAGAAAAAGCAGTAAATATCAGGGGATAGTAAAAGTGCAGTGTAAAAGTGTGACATGGCAATCCTGGCAATGCCAAAGAGCTCAAATGGTTGAGATTATTCACAATTGCTCTGTAGCCACTTCTGGTTTGCAGGCTCAGTAATTTCCTAGAAGGTCAGTGCTGGTGTCCACAAATGTGGATGTGCAAATCTATGCTGGTTTGTGTCTTGAGTAGTTAGCGAGCACAGAGAGCAAACGGTCCTTTCTCAAATGCAACAGTGAGGGGTTTCTGTAAGCAAAATGTTGCACTAAGGAAAGAGAGCCTGAGTGCTCAGGTTTCATAGTTGACTACCGGGAAGCTCCAGAAGAGTCAGGTCTTGATCCACTTAAGAATTTGGACAGATATTAAGGGATGGCTGAAGTCTGGGACCCAGTGTTAGCTGCACCTTCAGCCAAAATCCTCCTGGACTGTGGGACATAAAGCAGTAATTCAAACATATTTCAAAGTGTTTCCACACCAAGTCTGCTGTTGCAGGTGCTTAACAACTGTGTTTCATCTGTAATCACATAATTGGGGTGTGCAGCTAATTAGCATGTGTTCGGTTTAGGCCCAGATTTTTTGGATACTGCTCCTGTGCTGGTCCTGATTTAGTAAAGCTCTTAAACAGGTGATTAACTCCCATTGGCTTTAATAGGACTTAAGCACATGCTTAATCAGGGCCATTGTGTCAAACCAAGTCTCTTGCAGACAATCAGAACACGCTGCCAGAGCAGTAGTAAAAATATCTGCCGGGGCCTCCTTAAATTTAGATTAATACTGCTTTAACTTGCAAGGTAGTTTATTTCAGCATCTAAAGCAGTGTAAATCTCCTTCCTTTTTTTAAAGCAAATGCTTATTGTCACCATCTAATTGTATGTATAAAGTTTAAAGATTTTAACTAGCTTGGCAGGAGGCTGTTTACATCAAATCTGCTCAATACACCTTGGAGATGGAGAAGAAGAAAATAAGCATCTGAGAGTGCCTCGCTGGAATATAAATGTCAGTGCTGATAGATATCTATGATAGAAAATTTGTGTGGGAGTAATAATTTAGTAATAAAATAGGTCAAATTAATTCTTATGCTGAAGGGGATACCTTACAATAACCATTTTGTAATTTTATGTTTGACAGTTTGCTCTGCATTATGTGGATAGGTGGAGCCCAGATAATGTAATCCATTTCCAATTGTAAACAAGATTGCTTTAAGAGCTGCTCTGGTAAGATGCATGTTGGCTGACTTTAAGCTGAAAGGTAATTGCCTCTGAATATTAATGTGCATGTGGGGATTTTGTTTTTAATTCTGGGTTTTCATCTTTGCCCTATGGCAGCTCTGAAGAGGCCCTTGCTTTCCCAAACCCCACTTTGCTCCTCAAGGAAGGTGATGGCAAAGTTGCACTTTGGGCCTTTTGCTTGTGTTTTATGTGGCCCAGGTGCCTTGGAGAGCATTGCTTTCCTTGGCTGTTTTCTTTCATTGCTAATGACCTTTTGAGTGTATTGGGCTACGTGGAGATGCTCTTCTGTGGCTGCGCCTGGCTCCCTGGCTAGGGGAGCAAGGACGAGTTACGAGGAAGGGGAGAAGGGCTGCACTAATTGAATCTTTGCCTCTTAGATGAATGAAAGTTAAGGTGCTGACTCTCTGCTCTACCTGGAGAGCTTCTTCTGGAGTAATCCGGGACCTGATCCAAATTCAGTGGGCTTCAGCATTCAGTGGGAGCCTCTCCATCTATTTCCACCTGCTTCGGATGAAACCCTTCATGTGAAGGCAACTTGTAGGCAGGTTTTCGTGTTTAGGGGCAGGTTTTGTTATGTTTGTACATAGGCCTTCCAGGTCTGGAAGGGAAGAGCCCTATTCCAATCAAATCTAGCCTCTTCTTTCTGTGTATATCCTAGCATTTGGTGCAAAGTGCAGTTGAACAGTGCTGCAGGAGATTGATTTTTCAAATCCGTTGCATGCCAGGTGTTAACTTTGCACTTGTTCTGGTGGCACTGGATGTGAGGGCTCTCGTTGGCTGCTCTGGGCAGTTCATCTAGGGCCATTCTAAGATGTTGAGACCACCGAGTGCCCCATATGCCCTTGCACCAGTGATGACTATTCCTCAGCCATGCATTTACAGCAGAGTTCAACATGCCTTTTTCTCTGTAGCAATGTCAGCAGTTCTTAAAAACAGCAAAAACAACAATAAAAAGGGGATTATTTTTAGTTGGGATCAATTCCCTGATCCACTTGGTCTCACCCAGCGAGGGCAGGAACGAGGGGTGGCAGCTCCACGAGCTGGGGCTTCTGCTGACAGAGGTGCGTGGGTGGGTGCTTCGGGCTGCATGTGGCACGTCTGTAAATCCTGTTGGTCGAGGAGCAGCTCGTGGCTCTTGTGCTGTCTCTGCCCTGACGTGAAGGGTGGTCACCTCGTGCAGGGAGACGGGGCCACAGCCGCCCTCCTGCAGAGCACCACAGAGCTCAACTGCGCCTGGGGATGGGCCACGTTTGTGGGTGGGAACCGCTAAATGGAGAGACCGGCTTGAATATTTTGCATTCTTGCTTCTTGCACAAACTTTGGGGTCTAAAGATTTCTGGTTTAGAGCGATTTCTAAATCTCTGTAGTGCCCAGTGCTCTGCGATTGGGTCTGACGCCACTTGCAGCAAAGGGAGGCCTTCTGCTCCTTCCTTAATTTTTGCCAAGTGGTGCAACTCCTAGCGAAGCTGTGCCCTGGGTGCCCCCACCAAAAATGATTTAGCCACAGAAACATTGACTGGAGGCTGCTCAGGAGAAAAAGTGACTGTGTGTGGCTTTGCGAATGCCTGTTGCCATTAGAGAGTCTCATCCTGTGCTGGGACTGCTTCATTACTATGATGAAAAAGTAAAAGGAGTCTTATAACTAATTAACTTGTTCATTAATGGATTCTACATCATCGTAAGGGCAGCAGTTTAAAAGAGTCCGTGTAATGAAAGTTGACTGGAGGTATGTGCTGTGGCTATTACAAACTTTGTTTTATAATAGCATGTATTTTTCAGTAGCTCCTTGCTGTGCTGTAATGTGGTTGGAGGGGGAGAAACAGAAAACTGGCCATTTCCCGGCAGATAGCGATAAGTTTCTACTCAGTCAGAATGCTCTATACACTGTGATAGGTTTATAATTATTATCCTAAGATTGATGTTTTTGGGGGGAGTGTAAATTTGTGCAGCAGTAATCCATTAAGAAATCAATAATCATTCCATCCTGAAATGCAGTTTCTGTGCAACATTATAAAAGCACGCCAAAGATCTGAAACTGTCTCCCCTCCTCCTGCTCCCTGAACTCCTCCTTCAGTGTCCTTTGCTGTGTTGGAAAAGTGATTACACGGAGAGCCTATTTGCTATGGGAAACAGGAATGATGGTCCTGGCAGTCTGTCCCTTTTTAGTGTGAACTCCCCATTTTTCCCAATACCCTTTTGGTCAGGAAATTACCCCTCTGCTCTGCTTCGGTGTCTTCCTTGGTGGATAGAGATGATGAAGATTCACACGTTGCTTCTCAGCAAGGGACTCTGGAGGGGAGGTGTTGCCTGGGTGTCAAGTCGTGGTATACGCACACTTCCTTTTCCTCACTCACCTTTGGTTCTCCATTTAAGATTGCAGAGACGTGGCTGTCAAAACCGACTGCATCCTTCAGGACTTCTTTTTGCTCTGAATTCTACCTGGTTGGGCAAACCTGTTTAGGTGCTGGAAGGCTCCTGGTCTCGCAGTGAAGGTGCTCGTAGCTGGTCATTTGGAGGCTGTATGAGGAATGTTGCTCGTGTTTCTCAGTGGAAGGCCAGTGCATGCACAGAAAGGCACTGGGCTGGTTTGGATCTTTAGGAAACAAACAAACATAAAACTGTGGCTTGGGCAGGGAGATGCACTTACTGTTGTAGTAAGACACCTACTGACTTGAGAAGACCTTGGCTGGGAGCCACAAAACAGGGTGTATTTTAATACTACATTTCCATGTTTTCTATTTTCACTCTTCTACTTCCTGTATTTTTGTTAGCTCTAACGAGCTTATTTCCATTTAAGTTATTCTTTTGAGCCAGCCTGTTGGGTGAAAAATGGGGCCACTATTAATGATTAACGCTGCATCTTCATACAGCCATGTTATTTTTGGCCCCCCTCCATTTATCTCATCTGCTCCCACAAAAGCCATGCTCAGATTAAGGAAAACGTGATACCTCAGTGCCTGCCTTACCCTCCTCCTCATCGTTTCTTGCACAGATGCTCGACAGCCTTTTCAGCCTTGAGGGAGAAGGCAGGGCTGAAGAGTTGATCACAACTTTCCTTCTGAGATTTGGGGATGTCAGCTTATGTCCAGAAGTCTGGCAAGTGTTAAGTGTTAGTCTTGTCTGCATTCTGGCACGTGTAAACCTTGGCTCACCAGAGCAGTCCATGGGAATTCCCACATAGGTGGAATTATTCATGGATTTCAGCGTTCGCAGGCTGACCTCTTAGGCAAGGTATGCAAAGAACTGCTGACGAGAGAAAGGGGACGTTTGGGAGGCAAACACTGTTTCTTAGTTGCATGTTTGTTCCAAAGCAACTTTAGGCCGCTGTCGTGGTAGGGTCCCTTCACTGTGTTCCTGCTTCTGCATCTGGTGTAGGAGAAGCTTTTACGTGTGCCGGGGTGGTGGGACCGCTTGACTTTAACCAGTGTAATGCTGTGCTACTAGTGAGAGAAGGCCCAGACACACCAGCACAAAAGGGTTGGTTTGATGCAGTGTGTGTGCTAGGTGGACCTCTTGTCTGTGGGATTGCTTTCCTCTTGAAGACCACCAAATCCACACTGACTTCCCATCAGTCAGGACTATTCCTCCTCTTGTCCAGGTGCTAGCGGCGTATGAATTTTGCAAGGGCTGTCACTTTGCTGTGGATTTTGACTCTCAGTCAGTACCTAATAGGCCACATCACCTCTCTGTAGGCCCGCATACCAATCTGTCTTTCATGCACGAGCACTGTTCTCATTTTTTGAAAATAACAATTTTTTTTAATTTGGTCAATTTGTCATGTAGAGGCAGCAGCTGATTGACAGCTGATTATTCTGCAATGATTTGCTGATGTGCTCATGCAAATGACATGTGGCTTTTCAGCGAAATAGGAAGACGTTATCACATCTTTTTGGGTTTTACCCATGACCATGTTTTTCCAGTGGTTTGCAGAATGGTAAGTGCTAAAAGCCCAATATGGGCTCACAGGATGCTGAGTTTAACAGACAGGGCTTTATTAGCTCTTAGTTGCATTTGTCTTTACTTCACAAGTCTCTATTTAGTTACCTGCAAGTGGTTATTTTCCAGTATGGTTTTCTAAGACAAACCTTTTATTTTTTATTTTTTTTCCCCCCTTTTGAACTACTAAGAGTTTGCCACTAGATAACGCTCATGAGTGTCCCTGTGTCCACTGATTGCTTGGGTGGCACGTTACAGAAATTTCATAAATCACTCTTAGGAAAAGGAAATTCTCCGAACAGAAGTATCCAACAAATTGAATGGTTAAGAGATGCCATCTTGATCAACAAATTAGAGAGTTAATTGGCTGTGTATAAAACCTTTTTAAACAATTCATGTGAAGATGAGGTTTCATACTCTTTCCTTGTGGTCCGTGATGCCTTTTTTTATCGTCTGGTTTCTTAGGACTTTATTTTATTTTTATTTTTTTTGCCCAGAGCATCTAATCTCTTGCATGGTTGCTGGCGGCTGGCAAAGTGAATTTGAGACTGTTTAATAGCAACTTCATGGGTTTTTTTTTCTTTTTCTTTCTCTCTTTTTTTTTTTTCCTCTCTTTCCTCACCCTTAGGAGACTTCAGTGCCCTAATGACTGTAGGCTGCTGCCCCAGAGAACTGTCTCCAGTGGCTCTTAGCCCACAGGCAGAAACACTGTTGCAGCTGCGTTGTATTCACATCTTGGTGTCACCTCGTTTTTCATTTTCCATAGCTGGGAGCATTATCCAAGTCTCCCAAGGGCAACACAGTGACCACAAACCAGCTGTCTGAGCCAGTGGTCTTAAACTGTTTGTTCACCTTTCTGCATTTGCACATAGTTTAAAACCCATTGGAATTTAAGGAGGGGAAGAAATCCTCGTGCTAGTGTTAGCAGGCTTTGAATAAGGTTCATAGGGGGTTCAGAGATCTCAGTGTGCTTCAAGTTTCCTCTGCCCTTGTAGTAGAGGGGAAAGAGAGCTCACCCCTCTGCTGGCAGAGGCACTTGTCTTTGAGGTATTTGCTTGGAATACCTTGGGCTTGATTCCTTGAGGTGATGTGAACTGCTAGAGCACCTGAAAACGAGTCTGGAGTGCGTGGAGCTGGACCCAGATCTGCCCTGGAAGGACATGCAGCAAGTTGGTGATGGAGCCACAAACCAAAGCTCAAATGAAGTCCTCAGCCACGTGCTCGCTTTGCCAGACCTGGGTGTTGGTTCTTCTTTGTGTGTTGGGGGGAGTTTGTGAGGTTTCTGTTGTTGTTTTTAAGATTTACGTGAAAAAAAGATCAAGACAAACTGTAAGAAAGAAAAGAAGATTCAATAACATGATATTTGTAAACTCTAGTAGTTCAAAGCAGAATTCTTTACCTTCCTCTTGCATTTATTCTGGAAAGTCTTCCTATTTTGGCAGTCTAAGAGTGCTCACCAAGGCTTATAAGCCAAAAAAGTACCACTTGCACACCGTTTAAGCAGTGTAATATTAGAATGGGGAATTCATAGCAAACCGTGTTCTGGCCGATGCTCGCTCGGCACAGAGGAGGAGGGGGGAGTAGATCATTGAGTAGGGATATCTTCCATTCAGCAACACATGATGGGATTATTAGTATTTCTAAACTAAAGCCCCTGACAGATCCTTGGATGCTTAAAGCTGTTGTGATGCTTTACCAGATGGCTCAGAAACTCAGACTGGAATATCTCATTGGCTGCTGCTGAACAATGACATTTCAAACCCACACGTTCGTTTAGATTTTAATTTTTAGGAGGATTAAAGCTTTTTGGGATATAGGCTGTCTCTTTCCATATATACGCTCAGCACCTTATGCAGTTTAGATGCTCCTGCAGTATCTCTTTACTTTCCCAGCGGCCGTGTTATTGATGAAAGAGCAGCGTGAACAGGTACGAGTTATTAACTGTGAACGTGGATCAGCAAAGCGCAGGGATGATAAACGTGCGAGTTGTTGGCCCGCGACGCGGCGAGCGCGACTGTGGTGACTACGGCAACTGCTCCGTCTTATGTCTACCGAGAGTGCGAACAGGTGATTGCGCTAAAACAGACCATTCTTGATGCTCTAGCCCTCTGTTCCCTTCACATTTCAAGTCTTGTTTTTGAAGCCCCGGTCCTGCCAATCCTGATGCGTTCGCCTGCCTCGATGCAGCGCTGCTGTTTATTCCTGTTAGGTGGTGAGCTGCTCAGCCCTGACTTGAGGGAGAGCTTTGAATGAGACCCTGCTGCTCCAGGGGAGGAGATCAAAGGAGATCGATGGTGCTTTACTCCTGTGCAGTCCCGCGGTGTTTTGAAAACAGGATAGAGTGCCCCTCTGGCAAAATTTAAGAACTTTTAGGGCCTGCCTAGTTAGGCATCCTTCCCTGGCTGCCCACATGATTGTCCTGGTGAGAACTAGGACCTTTCTGCTACTTCTCAACTGCTCGTTTGAAGGGATGAGAGCATGCTATTA
>NW_010576713.1:36846-63871 GCF_000705375.1 Tinamus guttatus
ACATTTTATTTGTATGTGTTAGATGCATTCACTCCGGGTGTTCTCCATACGATTCACTCTAATAGTACATGACTCGCACAGCATTAAGTAATGCGTGTGTGGAGGGGCCTGTCGAGCAAGTATTCCCCTGCCTTGTCCCAGAAAGCTGACACATGTTCAGTCTTCACTCGGGGAGTTCTGCATCTGCTGGCACTTCAGACGCAATCAGTTCAGATTTCAGCAGCTGATTAGCGCTCACCTCTAACCAAACTGCGAAGCTGCTCCTCCAAATGGTAACAAATCATATCCTAATTAGTGCTCTGCTTATAGATAACGGGAGTCTTAGCTGAAAGCTACTGATCTCGGAGGCCTCTCTGTTCTAGCCCGCTGGCCTTACAGACTGTTGGATCAGCATTTGCGCTGTGCTTTTATTCCCCCGCCTCAAAATGCCTCGCAGAGCAATTAATTATGTACCTGAAGACAGGCATTAGGCACACAGCAATATTCCACGCGCAGCTCTGAACGTTTCATTAGTGCCAGTTAATTTATGTATGATTATGAAAGCAGGAGGAGGAATGCTGGGCAGGGCTCCAGCGCTCCCCCGTGCTACGTGTCCCAGCGAAGGAAGGAGCAACGTGGAGGGTGACTCCTCTGCTCCAGCAACTGGCCCATCGTGACAGTGTGAGCTTTACCAGGAAGTTTGAGATGGGTTTATGCTTCTCTGAGTCTGATTAGTGAGGTAGCAAAACATGCCCATCCCTGCCTATTAAACTCCGTGTACTTCCTCTTAGCTAGCGCTATTTTGTACAAGCTGGCGTTTTTTAAGGAAAGCAAATGTACATGAAGGCCTAATTTAATAAGCGCCACTCTCAGGGATAGCAAATATCCCTTGGCATTTCTCAGAACAGAAGTGATGTGGGCAACTGCAGATGGATTAGTCTGACCTCAAGGGTGTATAAAGAATTGAGGGAAGAAAGCGGGGAAAGAGGTTGAGGGGAAGCTGCCTTAAGGAACATGTGCAAAGTTTCCCAAATGCAGACTGAGCAAGCTAAACATCAGAGTAGGTAAATATCCAGTAGTTCAACAAGACAGTTTTAAAATATGAGATGGATTTTATTTGAGTCCCATTCAAGAAGCTTCTTTTGAACCCTACTGCAGTGCAAAATTGAGAGACCCTATTTTGATACATAAATCAACTATAAAGTCACTTAACTGACAGCAGGACTGCTGCTTAAAGATTTGCTGTTAAAATGTTAGAGTTTGTTCAATTGCTAAAATTGCAAATGTCATGAAATGAGAACCCTAAAAGCAGAATTTGGGCTGGGGGGGCCAGTTTTGTTACTACAGTTGTGGCTTTTTCCTTTGGTAAGAGGTATCCTCTTCAGTCGATTCAGAGCTGAGTTGAAGCAGGACATCAGGCTGGGAGAGGAAGTTAGAAAGATTTATTTTCCTTTGCACATTATTGAACAAAACCTGGTATATGAGAGGTTGAGGACACTACCAATTTCTGTTCAGGATGAACTTGATTTTTTAATTTTTATGTCATCTGGGGAAAAAAGATGTTTGTTGACTTAAGCCAAAAGAGTGAATAAATGAATGTTAAACTGATGATTAAAAAAATGCATAATGTATCTTCTGAGGTAATAACAAGAAGCATCTGACCTGCTCTAAAGCTTACATCTATTTGAAAAGGGATTTCGTGGATAGTAGTTAATTTTTGTTTTGAAAACAAGTGAAAAGTCCAGATACCAAACGAGGTTAGGCTGAAATATTTAAATTCACGTTTCCTGCTTTACCTTTAAAAGATGATTTAAATGACTTCATTCTGAATTTATTCCTCATGTATCTTTCCTTCATAAAATATGTGTGTCTTGGAAACAGGACGTGTCTGGATTTTGGTAGAGCCGCTAATACAGAACTACTTAGAAAGTTAGTTAAACCGGGAATGTAGAAGTTGATACAGGTATAATAAAGTTCAGAAAAAATGTTTAAATGGGAGATCATGGCAGGTGGGAATCATTAGACTCAAAGAAGGTGACAAGTTTTTGCAGGTTCAGGCTGAGAACTGGTATTTATTTCAAATATTCATTAACAATTTGCCGTTAAAAATAAGGGGGTGCTAAGGTAACCTCCAGGTCAAATCAGAAGGTAGTTTGGATGCTAAAGAGGATCAGGAAAGTGCATGGGAAGCGTTGACGCGCTGGGAGGACCGGTGCAGTGACAATGACACGAAACACGAGGCTGCACGGGGCAAGGTCACGCGCGCAGCGCTCCGAGGAGTTTCTGTGGTAACCTGCGTGTCTGAGAGCCACCGCCGTGATGAAGTTACGGAAAAGGCACGTGCCCCGATGTGATACAGCAGGCAAAGCGTTTCCATTAGAGAGGGGAGACGTTGACGCTGTTTCGCAAGCCTGAGAGTCAGGGTAACGTAGCCCACGCAGAGCTGGGCGCTTCAGCGACTAGACGGCTTCCGGCCTGTGAACTCCTTTCAAAGCGGGTCTGGGAATCTGTCCTCTCTGCTCAGTCTCGTCGGCCGAGCAAATGAAACGTTTGGGAAGGGCACACGATTGTGCGCAGTGAAAAGCACAGGAAGAGTCAAGTGCCAGGTAGTGCGCTCAACTTAACTGGTAAAACTGTCATGAGAAGAAACGACGAGTCAACGAGAGTGGAAATTGGAGAAAGCTCCTAGCAGGTCACTCTGGCCTAAAGTAGCCATCTGTTAGCAGTAGCAGAAGCCAAGTTGCCCTTTTGCTGCTACCAGGGTATAGACACGAGTTGGACAGACTCCTGAGTGGGATCAAGTGCCACACAGCAAAGGGCTGACAGGCTTGTAGGACAACAGAGCTCTTTATCCTCATAGAAGCCACCCATTCTGTGGCCTCCCTGAAGGCCACATAAACTCTCTGCTCATCTCTAACTTGCTTGAAGCCTGATGGCAGACCTGGTTTCTACAGGCCGTTCCAGAGACCAAGCCAAGGCCGGCCGTGTCTGTTTGCCCAGTGTCCTGTTGAAAGGCAATCAAGGAGGAGTAGGGACATGATCCCAAGTCCTTTTCATGATGTTATGTAGCTCCAGCATCAGTTTCCTACCCTACTGCCTGACATGCTGCGCCTGAGCTCCGCTCTGAAAACCTGCCTTCCTAAGACCTATGCTGGATCTCTAGCGAGGAGAGGGCACTGAGGTGCATGGGGATGTGGTCATGAGCACCTCTGAGCTGGGTATGAGGTTCTCTACAGAGCTGGATGCCCTTGAAGTTAGTGTGGATCTAGTAAGGATCTTCTTCCCTTTTTATTTTTGCTGTTGTTGTGGAACAGGACAAACCAGTGGAAAAAATGAAAATTAAAAGCCTGGGAGGCTCCAGACACTTGCATTCCTCCTCTTCACTGATTGAAGGTGAAAGAAGGAAAGTCATCCTGCTGGGCAGCCGTAAAGATACCTAGTTGAGGTGCAATGTTAACCCTGTTCAAAGTTGCTCTTTTATTATCCACAGCGAGCAAGGTGAGGCGTGACTTCACTCTCTATAACCCTTGGTATTCACACTCACATCCAGTCATGCAGCAAGCTGAGTATTTGGTGGGGGAGGGAAGAGTAGAGGCAAATATAGTATTTTCAAGAATATGTCCTAATTACTAGTTGTTTAGCCTGGCATTTTCCCTTGAAACTTATGAAATTGCTATGTTTTATAACTCGTGCATATATTTTAAGTTACTTTTATATTATTTTCTATACTCGGATCCCAATGCTGGTTCCCTAATTTTGGAAAAATTAAATCAAGAAAGCAAGACTATGGATTCAGCGTTCCTCTTTGGTGCCATGTGACAGGAGGTGCAGCTACTGGAAACCCAGCACGTTACTTTCTCCAGTGGATTCGGTGGAAGTTTTTTTTCCATTCACTTGGCTGAGGGCAAGATCTTCAATTTTAAATGGATGAGTAGCTGCAGAAAGCAGGGCTCAAGTTTGCATCTGGAGCACTGGGGGTTTTATTCTCCCTTGAGTAAATGAAATTCTAATAACTGTTAAAATCTTGGATGAAATGTATAAAATTTGCTATAAAATCCAGTGTTAACTGTGTGTAGATATTTACACACAGTTTATGGCAGAGATCTGAATCAGAATTCTCAGCTGGGGTGAACTGCCATGAGCCCAAAGCTGCTACGGGGCTCCTGATTTAGAGCATCTGACGTTCCAGTCTACAAACTGGCCCTCAGCTTTATTCAGTATAAAGCCCCCTAATAAACCATTGGCTAGTTTTCTTCCCCTTCTAGTTATCCTGGAAAGAAAAAGAATGTAATTCTTCTTTAGTAGGCTTGAAATCACAAATTCACTCCAGTGGTCAAAGTCTTTCTCAAAATTTGGTTTAATAACCTACCTATTTTTCCTCTGCCGTGGCATGGGACGATGGAACGTCAGAGCTGTATGGCAGAGTGCACTGCCTGGATACCAGATGAGAGAAGGGATTCATTCCACCCGGAATTTTTGGAAAGCAGTTTGTAGACCGGTGTTTACTTTGAGACTGTTTTTGAGACTGGTAAATGTATACCTTAACGCCAAAACACTTTGGGATGCATTTTCAAAGTAGTATCACTAATCCTGTTAACAAATAATGGGATTTGTGCACATGCCTCCCATGAGCTGCTTTGAAAACATACCCTAAAGTGTCAGAAGTTTTCTGGACACATGTTTAAGATTTTTTTTTTTTCATGTATAAGATTCTTCTTTAAAGCCTAAGAATAGGGATTTCCTAATGCTCAAAGTTTTGTTGATACCTTTTGCACGTACTGAATTGACTGCAGGCATCAAGAAAAAAAAATTGACATTGAGCAATTTTCAAAATTTCTTCTTAATGCAGAATTTTTGCAATTCCAGTTTCCCTGTGTGACAATAGAAACATCTGGGCTTTTCTGGGTGATAAATAGATTTATTATATTTGTACAGGACATTACATACATAATGGTGTGTTTTTCAAGAGAAGAGTGATGTTTATCAGCCTTACCTCAAGCCTGTGTCAGTCATAACTGAACCATAAGAAATATGCACATGTATGCACTGAAGACAACTTTGCAGTAAGGAGTAGTTCGTTTGGGTGACTTGTTTTTGTGAGATTCACCACAGATTAGTATCTGCTTGCTCTGAGATTGGGTCTTGGATTACGATAATTCAATATCTTGTGGACCCTGTGATACACAGGGAGCAGTTCTGCAAACTTCTGTTTCTGCGTCTGGTTGTATTTGCAATGCTGGGTTACTGTTTCTGCAAGGGCTGCTTGACAGCCAGCAGAAAATGCACATTTTGGTTGAAAGCTAGCACTGAGTGAGCCTTTGCCTGTTTCCTTTAACTGGAAGAGTGAACATAATGTCCCTCTTTTTTTATCTAGGAATTTGTTTGCTGGAGGGAAGCTGAAAAATGGCACCTGGGGTCTCTGGGCACAAATAGACCTCAGTTTAAAGTAACTTCTAAATATTGCATAATATAGTAAAGACCAGACGGATGCAGAATTTTACATGCTCAAAGCCTGCAGCAAAGCTACAGCGAGTAAAACAGTGCACTAAGAAATGTCTGTGTCGAAAAGCCAGGAAGTAAAGAGCACATAGAGGCGTCTTCCTTTGTTCTCGTGGTGGTTCTGCTGAATAATCACTTGGCAAACTGCAGTGACACATCAGAGAAGCTGTAATTTAAGTATAGGATATTTTGGGAGGTCAAAAGCTTTGCTAATGTTTATCTGGATGGCAGCAAGGCTCTGTGATAAGGGTGGACATTTGCTGATCCCCCTCGCCGTGTCAGTGATCTGCCGCGCTCGAGGCACTTAACCCAATGCAAATGAGCACAGAAAGCTGCTTTTGTCTGGCTGCTTTTTGTCTACTCTGCACTGGTGCAAATAGCAAAATTGAGGACAATTTAGGGAAAGGGGACGGCCTTTGGAATGACTTTAGTTTTCACTTTCTTCTTTGCCGGAGAAAGCACCGGGTGGCCTAGGGTCACTGTCTTTTATTCCATCCGAGCCCTTGTGCTTGGAGTTTTGCTGCTGGCTCCCTTTTTAGAAGTGACTGATTGAGCGAGTAGTTGACCCAGGAGCTTGAATGGATTCATCCAGAACTACTGTTTGATAAGTTGCCTCCCAGCTTTCTTCTCCAGATTATGCTTGCCTGAGTTAAATAGGTATAAAAGCGAATCTGTTTTTAACACCGATCCTTTGCTTACCGAACTTTTACCAATGTGAAGCAGCTGGCATGTGAAAGGCATCCGTTCATCCTGTACTCATTTAAAAATTTCTGAATAGGTCTCCTGGAAATCTTTTCTTTCTCTGAGAGTTAATGTAGCTCTTTGAGTTTTTGGTATGGTTTTGATATTTGGCACCCTCCTCACTGCTTTTTGTTGCACCATTTCTAAGACAGTAATAATCTAGCCTTAAGGAAATGAATTGGGTTTTATACAAATTAATCAAGATGTTTATTTAGCAAATGCTTTAGATCCAAATTTGGCAGCACACTATTTAGTGAAACACTTATACGTATGTTTAACTTTGAGAAATCCTCTCCTCATTCACCGCGGGTCCGGAGACGCCAGCAAGTCCCTCTGGCTTGAATGGGATGTAAGCGGGTGCCTGGGTGTTAGGTTGAACAAAGCCTTGGGGCAGAATAACCGGATACCTGCTCGGCCCCTCGCTGCTGCCCAGGCAGTGTACTGGGATTTCTCGTTTACACATCCGCCGGGATGCGACGGATGCGCAGAAAGGAGGAGCCTTTTTGTCCTCCGCGTTCTTTTAGTCAGGAAACGGCCCTTAGACGTGGCAGAGGCAACTGTGTCACACATCCCTACGCTCTGTCTGGGATCCAGTTAGAGGTTTTCCCTCCTTCTCTTCCCTGACTTTTCCAGAACTTTTCCAGTTTCCAACCCAAATGTGTCTGTGATCCATACACATACAATTTAATCTCTTTTTCTTCTTGACCAGTGTGCTAAGCTGTGGGTTTGAGTGCTTTCGTATACTCACCCTTATATATGAAATAATTAGGCACACATGGCCTTATGTTGATGGAACTATTTTAAGCTCATTTCTGTTAAACATCGCTTGACATATAATGGCTCTGTTCCCTAAGTGATCCAGTCCTGTTTTAATTGGGTTGCATTATTTTTCTTTTTAGCAACTGTAACATGATGTGCAAACGTAATACACTGAAATGAGGAAGGGGCAAACAAACCCCAGCTCCTTTTGCTTATGTCCAGTGCATAGATAGGCACCAAGAACCTGCATAGATAGGTGAGAATAGAAGTGACCTCTGGAATTATCATCTTCTGATTTCATTCCAGCCCAAAATAGTTTCACTTCTGATACCCTTTCATATCCTTAACACAATTTACTGCGTATGCCTCTACCTCACATCCTCCTCCAAGGCTCTCCACCTTGTGCTGCATTATGCAGGGTCCTGGGCAATGGTTTTTCCCGCTCTCAGTATGCAACATCCCCCTGGATTCTTTCATGTTGATGCAGCCATATCCCACAAGAATCCCAGAGGGTTTGCGATATGTGACCAGCTCTAAATAAAAATGAGGATTTTTCTAATATAAATCACCAAAGACTAAGTTTGAAATGTAAGAAACTTGTTACCGGGGCAATTCTTACAGCATCACTCTTGTGTTGGAGGAGATAGAGTTAAGAAGCTAGTTCTGATATAAAGGTTCATATTTCTTTGCAAAGCTTGGCATAAGTAAAACAAAAAAAAAAAACTTTGGGGGTTTCTTACTCATGGGGATGAGAGTTTGTGGCGTTCCTTGGGTTTTTGTGGATGGTATTATCTGAAAACAACGTGCTGTGCTTATTTCTGGTTTGCAGAGAAGGCATTTTTAGAGCAAGCTGATAGTGAGCCAAAGTCTCTGAAACCTTAAAGTTGTGGTTAGCAGCGAGCCGGCTTAGGAAATTAGGTCACCATTACCTCACTTTTTTTTTTTTAATTTGTTTTTAATTTAAAAACCTCTAGTATATCCTGTAGTTGATGTCGTTGCTGTCTTACCAGTGAGCCCTGGGATGGTTTTGATGCCCAGGTGCCAGCAGGGACACAAAGAAGGGAAGGTGCCAGTCTGCCGAGGGGCCAGGACGCCGCGCGAGAGCCACGCGGCGGTGCAGGACGCCGGCCTGCGCCGCCCGGCCGAGGAAGCTCCTTGACGCCCTACGTTGGGTTTAGGGTTGGTATTGCTCCCGGTCGGAGTCGCTTCCATGGGGCCCGCGGCTCGGCTGAGAAGGGGCCGGAATGCAGCGGGGTCTGCGGGAAGGTGCTGGCCCGGGGGGTATCGGGGTGTGCAGCACTGCCAGCTGCTGCAGCCTCCACTGCAGCAGGAAGGATCCTCGCGTGGGCCGCTCGGCATGAGGTGGGAGCAAAAGTAACTTGAAAACCCAGACCTGTTTACGCAGATGTAAACAAATTTTGGTTTTTCTTCTCTTAAAACTGCTATTAGCACCGTCTGGAAGTAGCTGAAAGCTTTATTCCCGTCTGCGAGGCTGTGCGTGGCTCTTGTAAGGTGTGACCTTATCGAGGCTGGAATCAAAACAGGCAGTGAGGCTGGAGGCAGGCTGGATCCGGCTGCCATTCCCTGCATGGACCGTGGCCCAGGGAACAATGGGGGCGCTGCCCAGGCTCATTCTTTCCGTAGGGGCACTTTTATCAGCAATTAGTCTGCAAAAATACTATTTACTGGCTTCACAAGCCTTCCTTCTGCTCTCAAGAGGTGTATTTGCTTGCTTTGCTTATAAATAAGGGAGGTTTCTGTTCCAACTGTTGTATTGATTGAGCCAGTGCTGCCACTCTAGAAGAACAGACATTTTCTCACTAGTGCCTCATCAGTGGGGTTGCTTATTAAATTCCACCTGCGGAACTTTTACTGTCAGCATTTCCTCACGTACCAGGAAGAGATGGCTTCAAATCTTGGGTTGATCTTCTGAACATAAGGGCAGGCCCGGGAAAATAAATCCTTCTGGAGGAAACCAAAGGAGTCTTGTCCAGTGCTGGATCTGAGTCGCTTTTCAGGGGCGGTTTCATTCCTCTGTGCCACCTTTGGGGAGTCGTTGGGAATGCTGTGGCCAACCCAGGCATGATGCATGGCAGGAAGAGAAGAGACTGGGAAGGAAAGGGAAGGCTCCAGCAGGCAGGCCTGGCTCCTCGTGCTTGTTTGTAGTTCCTGGAATCTGGTGGAGTAACATCCTACTCCAGCAGGTAAAGGCAAAATTTGCATCCCCCTACTTTAAACCCTACTCTCAACCTGCAATTATTTTCTAAAGAAAATATTTAATACCAGAAATTTGGGGATTGTTTGGAGGGGGACTATTTTTTCTTTTTTAAGGCGCAGTCTGGGCACTGTATTTGGATATTGTCAATTAGCTATCAGGACCTTAACAAATAAATGAAGCATCTGCTTTTTTCTTTTTTTTTTTCTTTTTTCTTTCTTAACTGCATCACCTGTGACAGCTTCGGTTTACAGGCTCCATTCTTCTTGTGGAAATTTTATTGTGCGAGCGCTTCCTTGTTTAGTAATACAGTGGCTGGGGAGGAAGCAACTTTATACTTTTGATCTAATTTTCAAGCCTCAGAATAGGTCATTCACCCTTCCAAACAATTTCTAAAGGTTTTCAAATACGGCATAACTGGATTTAGAAAGCAGGGCAAAGTGTCAGGGCCAAAACTTTTCGGAGGAGCTTTTATGCTTAGCGTTATTGGGATTTTTAATGGGCTAAATACAGTGTTGTAGGCAGAAGCTGTAAGCCGAGAAGCCCTCCATCTCAGCAGATCCTTGGGGATATGCCCTTGGGAGGGTTTCAGACTGCAAGAAAATGTGGAAAAACAAGAAGATTGCTCTGCAGGGATGGACATAATGTAGGGAGAGGTTGGGAAAGAAAAATCCTTCTGCCCCCCTTCATTATGGGAGTAAAACGACACTTCTGGCTAGAGGCCAGTGAAACCTGGGAGATCTAGGATGGTGCAGACAGGACTAGCAACAAGTTTTGTCAGGGAATGGATTGGATGAGCGCGGATTTGCCTCGGCACTGTGGTTTTTGTTCCGAATACAGAGCATTAACCCCTCCTCTCCCGCTCCCCTCCAGCTGCACAGGGGAGCCAGGGACACCCGAGCCTTTGGAAAAGGACATGGAAAGGGGGAAAAATGCTGTGGATTTTAATAAAACTCGGAAAAATGAGCTGGATGCTTTGCCAGGATACAGAGGACTCTTGGAGACGCTCGGGCTGTGGCACTGATGTGTCCATCCAGAGGTCTCGGAGCCTTCAGGGGACAGTATTTCTTTTCTTTTCCTCTATTTTTTTTAATGGTAGTCGCATGTAAACATGGGAGGGTAGAACTTGGCCTGGAAATAGGAGCTGTTTGGGAATAAGTCCTTTCCAGAGCTAGGTTCCTATAATGATAGTTTTCATTTCTTCAGTTAGAAACAAATGAGGGCCACAATCCTAAAAAGGCTCCCATGTAGCCTTTATTTTAAGTTTCACCAAGTACCGAAATTAGCCCGTAACTTCAAGGCTTTTAAATTAAGCATGTGCCTAAGCTTCCTCGGAGCCTATGACCGTAGATCATCTCACATTGCAATATTTGTGCTGTACCAACTGCTGTAAGTCGATGCGTGACATTTTTCTGTTTCCAAAGCCCAATATTTATTTTTTTTAATATTTTTACAGCTAAGAGATAGCAAGGGGCTTCACTTGCAGTGATATGACGTACAGCTGGCTAGTTTAATAACATTTCCTATTTGTAACCAGGAGGAATTAGTGGTCGTGTTGGAGAGGAGGAGGTCAGAACCACTAAAGCGCCCAAGAAAGACGACTCTGAACCACCTTTTGTCACTTGAGCCGCTCAGCAACCAAAAACCCAAGGAAATGCACTTTTAAAGATTTAAGGAGCCAAGGCATTGAATTCAGCAGCGCCTGGGGTTTTGTACTGGTGGTGCCAGGAGAAGTGGTGCTGTTGATGAAGACTTTTATTTCCCTGAAAAACAAACCTCTTACCCAAGGAAGAGGTAAAAAGTGGGGAGTCCTGCTGAGGGGCAGGACCTGAGGAAGCAGCTTCCCCTTTCCTTTCCCTCTCCTCTGCCAGAGAAGGGATGAGAATCCTTCCCTGCTGCCTGCTGGGATGAGCATTGGACGCAGTAGTTGGTAAAATCCTATCCAAGCCTTTGGAAACATGACATCCTGCGGGACATGAATGCCCGTTAGTGGATGTTAACAGACCTGCCACCTGCCCAACTACTGTTATTACTTGTCTTCCCTGTTGGAAGGGGAATTCAGTGAGGAGCCCAGAAGAGAGTGCTTTTTGGGAGGGCCTTTTTCGTTTTTATCTTGCAGATCTGGCTTAGAACACAGCCAGTTTAATCCTCTTGAGTATTAATTAGTTTCCGTAGAAATTAGTCAAAAAATTAAGAATTGTTTGAATGTAAGATACTTATTTTTCTTCAGTTGGCTTTTTCTTTTTGTACATGTCCTAGAAAACATCCAAGCAGAGCTCTAATTTCTTATACGTTTCCTCAGAACTCTTCCCCCACTCTTTCTTTAGGAAAACATGTAGGGTTTTGTTTCCATTGAAGTTTATAGGTCTCGTCTATAAGTTTACTTGGTTCAGGGTGGGTGGGGAAGCTGCATGAGTCACCTTGCAGGACTTCTCCCATGGCAGCTTGTGTGGAGTTAGGACTTGCATTAATCCAGCTCGTGTTAATCTGCTGCTTCCCAGGATCCTTGTGCTCACTTGGAGCCTGGGATTAAGCCTGGCCTGGGTGGAAGCTCCATGGGAAGAAATGCTCAGCGTGGTGGGCAGCCGAGTGCAGCCCCGCGCCTGGTGTTTTCAGGGCAGATCGCAGCCCTCCCAATGTAATGAGTCTTGCATTGATGACATTGGTGGCATCATTAGCGATGGGCAAGAGCCATGCAGTTAACGTGCCTGTCACTGATGAGGGAACCAAGCCAAGTGCTGGGAACCTCTGAACTCCCTGCCTAGGAACCTCTCAACTCCCTGCCTACACAGCAGTTTGCACAAATGCTTGTGGTCTTGTTGCAAAGTTGGAGGATTGTGAGGATTTGAAGTGCAAGGGTCTCTTCCTGTCTCTTCACCTCTGCCTTTTCCCTATAGTGTTTGTTACATGGAAATAGGGAAAACAGGAGGGTCTGCTTTTACCCTATGGAGGGGAAGAGTAGGACTCAAGTGTGATTAAAACCAGCATCAGTGGGAGGGTTGGATTTTTGTGGGAGGAAAATGCAGTTTGCCCTTCTTTCTTCCTGATTTCAGTTTGTATTTGTTTTTCCAGGAATCACTGGAGCATTCAGATAAGTTGAAGTGCAAGATTTTCTTCTAGGATAAATTAGTTTGTGATCTGTAGGAGAGAATTTAGTATAAGCAATTCCAGTAACATGAAATACTCTGCCTAAAACTCTATGAAATCCAGGCAGCGCTTATAACATAACAGCAGCAGAACTTCTGTATCTTTCAGAAAATGTGGAACAAAGATGGGGTGAATCATATTCTTTAAGGATTATTGACGGAGGGAAATAGGAAAGAAAGTAGAACAGAGGCATGGGAGGGAGAAAGATCTTTAAGACTCCTGCACAGGAATGGGGAATGCACCGCAACGCGATTCAATGCTGTCTACTATCTGGTGAGGGTAACCAGCTCTAGGGATGATTTTTGCTTAGCCTTAGTAATAAAGGGCATCAGTTAAAACAGCAAGCAATTTTTTTCTGCAAACGTTTTTTGTGCAAAGCTCTGCAGATTCTCTCCATGTGAGGCTCATCTTGGGCAGCTCCAGCCATCTAGAAGCTCAATGTCTAGTCTGAACTAATCACTTCATCTTGCTCTGTAGACACCTCCAGAAATGCTCTTCTCCCAGAAGAGGTGGGATGAATTATTTGCCCTCTGGTAGCGATGGTTATTTATTTGGCTTGACTTCACAGGGATCCTAGACAGTGCTAGCTGGGACTTGGCTCGCTCGCTGTTAGGTGTGGAGAGCTAGGTGGCATAAATTGGCCCTTGAAGCACTAAATGGTGAGGTGGTAGCTAAACTTGCCATGGGGAGGGACGAAGACGGTGCGAAATGCGTGCACAAAACCATTCTGGAATTTGAGTATCGTGAAGGCATGTCTCATATTGGTAACTTTAAATAACAGTGGTTGTTTTGATATACTATTTGCTCATAACAGTGATGATCTTTGTAGCATCATCCAGAATGCCTTCTGCTAGAGGAGCTCGTATGCACCGTAATGAGGTGTTTGCTTAAATACACACAGCACCAGATGATTCTGTCTGAAATTAAACAGGGGATTAAAATGACGAAGAATTCTCCCTTTGTTCAAATAACAGAGACTTCATACGTGCCCTGGTAGCTGCACTAGAGCAGGGCGAGGGGAGGAGAGGGTGACACCGCTGCTCCCTCTTTGTGAAGCTGAAGAGATGCGATGGTTTCGGAGTGCTGTGGGTGGGTGTCTCAACTACCAGGCAACTGCTGCACAAATCTGATTACTTTTTATTATTATTATTCTTTCTGGTATTACTGTGGTGCCTAGCATCCTTACCAGGAATCGAAGTTCTGAGGACTGGTTATTAAATTTTGCAAGTGTCAAACGAATTTTCATTTCCCTGTTCTCTGCTTACTATGCAGATACGACAAACTGAACTCGGCAACTACATTAAAACCCTAACACTTATTATCCAACCCTTCACTCGTACGTTTTGCCTCCGTCATCTCCCATTGCCCATCTCTGCTTTGGTTATTTAGTCTGGAGACTTTATAGGGTTTTCTCTTATTTTATTAGTGTATTTTCTTTTTCTTTTTAAGAGGCAATGCGGGAAAGTCTGAAAAGCATCTAGAACAAAAAGATCAAAATGCTCAGTGAAAAATACCATGTGTTTGATAGTTGTTCTTTTAAGCAGAAGCAGATGCAAGGGGGAAATGCACCTTTTTCTGGTCATACTAGGCTTTTTCAAACAAATCTAAAACACTTCCCAAAATACCTGCTCCGACTCCCTTTCCTGTCATCGTGTCGTGCACCCGCTGGATGTTGGTCAGGGATTCCCTGCCCATAAGTGCATGAGCTGCACGTGCCGTGATCTCGTAGCGGGGGTTTGGCTCCGAGGCGAGGCCGTCGCTCAGGGCTGAGTGGAGCTCGTGGATGTCGGTCTCTTAATTCTGCAGTGCCGAGAGGTAAAACATCTCTCTGGCTCCTGGTAGTGTCCTGCTCTCTGCTGGCAATAGCTGCTGGACATTTCTGCGTGGAATTTCGACTGAAAACATGGAAAGTTTGAACAAATAAAGGTGAGGCCAGCCTGTTATCTTCAGCGCATTCCCCAATATCTCTGCGCTATCTCCAGATATGTCATTTTGCAGGCAGACCAGATCTCTTCCCCCAGGTCCCTCTGACTTTGTCCAGACAGCTGCTCTTTTGAGCCTTTCTGTTGTTATTTTGTTTTCAAGCTGGGATAAGTCCATATTCTCCCTAGTTAAATATTCCTCCCATGCTCAGCCAAGACAAGTATAGATCTGGCTACCAGGGATGTGTCATTTGTTGTAAACTACTTTGCAGGAAGCTCCCTCGCTGCATCCACAGCTCATTAAAGGAGAGCTGAATATTAATACACAGAAAGTAGAGAGGGTGCGGAGTGTGTGTGTTTTGGGTTTGTTTTTTGTTGCTTTTTTCCTAAGAAATTGCTGCAGCCTTTGACCAGCAATAAGCAGTCTCGATAGCATCTGTTGTGCAAGGATAAGGCTTGGAAACGGCAAGGACAGTTTGGGAACAAACACATCCTTGTTTCTCTACCCTTGAGGACTAGGGGGACAAGTGCCTACATGCGTTGGATTTTGTTAGCTGGAGCCAGTTGCTGTGTTGAGTTGATGAAGGTCACGTTAGTCCAGGAGGCTGGGAAGGCAGGAGAAGCCGAAACTTAGCTGGCCCATCCCCAGGCAAACTGGTTTTAACCAGGAAAAAGTCAGAGAATGCGAAGAAACTTCTTGTACATCACCTCAGGCAGTTATGTATTCTGTTTCCTAGCTACATTTTTTTTTTCCTGGTATCAATTCCAAAACAAACAAATGGAGAGGGGGATAAAAAAAAAAAAAAAGGCATTCCTTAAAATAACCCTTTAACATCTTGGGCCAAATTGTGTTCTGTGGGGGTCTGCAGATACAGCCCGTCCCTGCTGGTAGCAGGAGAGGGCAGCTGGTCCCCGCTGTGGCGGTGAGATGCGGCTGTGCCCGCTGGCCACTGCGGGACGGAGCGGGACACGGGACAGGGCAGGGTGTGCAGGTGGGCAGGGTGCCACGGGTGCCCTGTCCCCTGCTCGGTGCCCTGCTTGGCTCGCTGGAGCCCCGCGGCCCACGCGCCTCGTGACGCCGCAACCTCCGGCCGCCAGCGCAGGCTGCGAATCCGCCTTTCCCTGGGTATTTGCAGTGCAGGGTTGTCATGCTGCAGCGCTCGAATCAAGCTGCTCTTGGCTGTGGGTGAGCGCATCCACCTTCCCCTCCCACCCTGTGTTATTCTAGTCTTTCAACTAGCTTTCGGCTCCGGGTTGAGCGCGTTAGCACGCCCTGCTTCTGAGCAGGGCATTTGATCTGCTTGACGTTTCCAAACTCCCCTGTCTCGCTGTGCTCTGCGCCACCCAGCGCAGAGCTCCTTTATGCGGCCCTTAAAGCGCTCTAGAAGGGTCTGTAAAGTATCATTTTGCCGAGGTAAGTGTTTAAGGCCCTAGGGCCTTACAGGCTCCCTGGCTTGTTCCGGCAGCCAGTGGAAAGGAAGGAGAGCAAAGCTGTGTACATCTTGGCTTTGGTGAGGATCACCAGAGCCGGAGCTCAGCGAGGAGCCACGTCCTCTCGGCATGGGAGCGGTCAGGAATGCAGAAAGCTCACTGCCTTTGTAAGAAGGCTGAGGGTTTCCCCTTCTCTTTCTTCAAAATGAGGGTTATAATCCCATTTGCTGGTTTGTAGAGATTGGACTGTTTGGCCAAGTGTGTCATTTAGTCTGTTCGAGGAATGGCCCTACCTAATATTCTTGAAAGGTTGGTAGCCCCTGGGTTACATCAGCTCTGTTCAGTCCTGGCGCTTGCTCGAGCCACTGGCACCCAGGGATATTTGGTGTTGAGGGGTTATCAATGCTCTTCCCTGCACATAAAATCTCTGGTCATCCAATGAAGATGTGGTGGAAACAACCCATGAGCCATCATTCTTGTTAGCACTGGAGAAAATAACCGGCAGCTTTTCAGGGCTTGCATCTTGAGCCCTCCCTGAGAACATCCATGGCAGCCTTTCTCTAGGTGGTAGTGGGGCACTGCAGAACAAAATGCCAAATAAAGCAAAGTAAGCATTTCCTCCTCAAAACCTGTGGTGCTGGGCTATGGGACACGCAGGGTTTCGGTGGGTCCAGGGTGCTGGGGTGTTTTTCAAGCAAGAACAACCCAGCTCAAGCTGAAGAGTGCGCAGCCTGCCCAGCACAAATGTGTACGTGCCCACATGCACCTTTTCATCCAGAAGTGCCTTCTTCCTAGTCTCACTGCTACAGAGGGTAGGAAACTGTTCAGAGAAGTTTTGTTTTTTTTGTTTTTTTTTTTTCCTGAATAAATCCCTCATGTGGGCAAGTCTTGATTTACCACAAACTAAGGTTTTTAAAATCCACGTGGAATTTCTAATGAAAACAAATGTGCAATCAACACCCTTGCCAGCCATCACATAGTTTAGAAGATAAAGCAGTGCAGAAAGCTGGGGTTTAATCAGTCTGAGCAAGTGCTTGAACCTTCTCTGTAGACCCCAAAGGGGGTAGGATTTTCTACTCTGCTGGACCTTGCTCACATCGCTCTGATTTTTCTCAGTGAAAGCCTTGACATTCTGTGAAATAACTCCCCCCTCTTCCAGGCAGTGCTAGTCATACCCTGTGTTTAACTGCTGAGGGAGAAAATCAAGTGTAGTATATACTAGGTAGGATTTTTTTTCCATGTCCTTTGAAGTAGATACTATTCTAGTAGATACATATTTTTACTTTTTTTCTTTCCAAATTGCTACTAATTTCAAGTTTTGCCTTAAGTAAACAGCCAGAATGTGTTTTTTTTTTTAAATCCCTATCTTCAATATAAGAAAAACTTGTTGCAGTGACACAAACTAGTTTTCCTTCTTAGAGTAATGTCCAGCCGTAATTTTCTTTGCGCTCATCTAATATTGGAAATAATGAGTCATGGAATCAACAGCATGTGATATGGTCTTTGTGAAAGACAACTCCGCTGGCATGGTCATGTTAACAGACTTCAGCATTTGAAGGTTCTTCCCTGCTCGCTTGAACAGTTTCCCTTTTGTGCAAAGTCCTGATGCTCTTTCTTTTCCTTGCAACCCGTGTTTCACTTTAGTTGTTACTCGAATTTAAGGACCAAGTTTTTCTGCCTGAGCTTCGTTGATCCCAGCACTACAGAACTTCCCAAATGTACAATTTTACAGAGCTTGTTTTCAGAGAGGCTCATGAAAGATGCAGTCTGCTGAGACCAAATACCAAGGTGAAAACGGTGAAAGTTTCTTTGCAAACAGCTGTATCTTGCCTCTGATGGAGAAGGCGCTTTCTTCACAAATCCTGGATTTCCTCTGAGCAGTGGCTACCCCTTACACCAATGCTTTGCCTTTGTTTCTGCCTCCATTGACTTCAGCACCTGAGAATCTCTCAAACAGGAATCAATTTATTGTCCTCGAATCCCCTTAAGGTAGGAAATTGAAATGTCAATTTTGTAGATGAACCGAGTTGCAAGAAAGCTTAGTTTCTAGTTTAAATGTGTGAATAGGGAACCAAAGATGCAAATTAATGCCAAGTAGGGGTTATGAAAAGTGCCTTAACTAACTTGCAGTGGAAATTTAAGGCCCAGGTAAAAGTGGCAGACGCTTATAAATTGGATTTATAAAGATATAATACCTAGGCATCTTGTGCGCAGGATCAAGGTGAAATCTGAGGCAAGAGTGATGAAAACATTGGGGGAAAAAATGCTCTGGTAACATGGAGGTGGCTTTTGATGCTTGAAAGTAGAAAGCTTTCCCATCTTTGTTTCAAAATGATCCATTTTAGTTCAAAGGGGGCAGCAGTTGAAATAGGGGGTTACACAACTCCTAATGATTTCATTTTATTTTAGGTCAAGTAAATATTTTGAGTCAACTCAAATTATTTCAATAGCAGAAAATGAACGCTTTCTATTTCTGCTTGATCCATATGATTATTTATCCCTCTTTTTTTCTCCAGCCAGTAGTCAATGCAAGCCCCCTTTTCTCTGTATGGCTCCCGACAGGACTGCGAGTTGGGTTTGGAATATTCTAGCTCCATGTGCGGGGTACGGCTGTCTAAAACAAATCTGAGCTTGAGACGTTTCAGACTCGGCCGCACAGTGGATGCTTTATTCTTCCCCAAGAGGGAGAATCCCATGTTGATAATATCTTTAAGGAAGCCAGTGATCCCAAAGCCCCACGCCAGAAACTTGTCGACCAGGTAGTAACAAGGAATTGCCTATATGAACAAGTCACTTTGTGCAAGAAGTGTCGAGCATATATGCGTGAATAACGGTGGCTGTGAGTGTTTGGGAACATTAAAGGAAATCAATGGATTCACTGTGCACACAAAGCAGATAAATGAAGCCTTGCATGTGATATATAAAATTATATGTCCTACCTGGGGCTATACATACTGCTCTTCTGAACCCCCCCGATGAAATTTGGCACCGAGATAGTTGAATCTGACAAGGTGCTGGTCGTAACCTTTGCAACTGGAATTGCGCAGGCACATACGCTTGATAAGAATGTGACAAGAGCAAATTGAATGTAAAGTCTGCTAGACAGCCAATAAATTTGTTTTATATCTTTATCTCTTCCTTGGCTGGCAATTATTTCAGCAGGCACTGAACTGCTTTCTGCTCGCTGTGAGCGAGCGTACCAAAATGACCTACTGTAAATTCTTGATATTTCCTGTACTTAAGAGAAGACATAATCATCTGAGGAACTTGGATATTTAGTGTGGCTTAAGACAATTTTAAGAATAATGTGTTTTGTGATTATTTTTATAAAGACCAAGGCTGGTCATAACCAGTAGCAGGTATCCATGTGCAATTTAACTGAGATGCATTCATGTTATCACCAAATGCCTATTAATTACTATAAAACTAATAGGGTAGAGTTATCACTCGGGTCCTTCGCTGTTATTTGTTGTAATTCAGTAGACTTAATGTCAGCGTATCACTATTAGGTTATAGCCCTCCTAGATTATGATTTTTATAACTGTAAAGCAAGAGTTGCAAGGTTTCAGAGGCTGATTGTAGAGAAACGTGTCATTATTTCTTCCCCCTAAATCTGCTAGGTAAGTTAAAACAGCCATGGAGGGGATCTGGAATGGAAATGATGTGCAGTCAAACACTGAAAAATCCCAATCCTCTTATGTATAGGAAAGGTATTAAAATATCAATTATTGTACATTAGTATCCCTTGTTTGTTATCTCAAATGATACTCCGTGCCATAGTTGAAGGAGTCGGTTACCATTTCTGCCTTCATGCTGCGGTGGTGTTGACCCGATCCTGTATGTCATCAGGGAGGAGATGTTTAACTTGTGACACTACTAATCCTTTCCTCAAGGCTTTTCGTTCTTCCTGCCCCATGTCCTTTCATTGCTTTTGTGAGCTGGGACATGCCTGCTCGGCCCAACGATGAATTCATGTAATTAGCTGTGCATGTACCAAAGTCCTGTTGACTTTGACGTTGAGGACCGGCGATTGCTTAAGTATCGCACTGATTCAGGACCCCCAGGCGTTTCTAACTCGGGAATTGGTGTGGCTGGTTCTGGTTCTTGTTGGAAAATGTACTTGTTTCCCTATGTTGTATTGCTCGTGTGAATGTGCCTGGTGTCCTGCGGTGATGAGTGCCTCAGAGAGGAGGCTGCACTGCTGCCAGGCCCAAAGAGTCTAGGTTGAGCTTGGCCTCGGCCTCTCTGTGTCAAGTACTCATCGAGTACGATGGTGCTTGGTTGGAATGACTCCTCGTCCTGGAGATCTCATCTGGATTACAAAAACCTTGAGCCTCTGTTCAGATTTTGTCATAATCCAATAGAGACGATGATTTTTTTTTTTTCTCCCTACAGAGGCTCATTTGTTATCCTTTCTAATGCAGTTTGTGCTGAGAATAAGGTTAGCCCTTTGACAAGGGGGGAGGTTTTACTGTTAGAGCAGTTCCAGTCTGGGCTTCTGATGGAGCCCCGTGGCGCTGCTTTCCCAGGTTGACGATGAAGGAGGGGACTTCTGCTTTCTCCATCCCTTCAAAAGCCATCCGTGCTGCTTCCTCAGTGCTTTGATATTCTGCCAGCTGAGGGAGGGAAGAGCCATTTATAAATATTTCTGGTAATACAGTAAGTACTTTCACATGTTTTGCTCACTCATTTTCCGTATCCAGAAATCTATCCGACCAGAATCGGTTCACTCTCTTTTATTAGCCGAAATAGATCCACAACAATTAAAATTGATTAAAAAAAAAAAAAAGGCATCAGCGGCAGCAAGCACAACATCATATTGACTGCCTGCGTGTATATTCACACTGGCTTCCAATCCATGGATAATTACTCCTCGGAGATTGTGTGCTATGTACAGTACAGTGATGGAATTATGCACTTTAAAGAGTAAGTGAGGCTCTTAGGATGCCAAATTCTTTCCTCTCTCTCTCTCTCCTTTTTTTTTTTTTTAAAAAAAAACTTTTCATTGCAGTGAGTAATCATTTTTAAATGCACATGGCCCATCCTCAAAACCAGAGCCAGGCAGGTTGAGCTCGGAGGTGAGTCGTTCTGTTTGGCCGAACTGGGTTCCCTGCAAGGAAAGAGCGCGTAGGAGGGGCTGTGGTACCAATGGGCAGGAAAGCAGGTTTTGTTCCTGCTGCTGGTCATGGATCGACTTGTGTGAGCACAAGAACGAGGGATGTTGTTTTCTCCAACCTCGTCAGAACCACTTGAACTGTTTTGATTGTGATTTTGCACACAAAAATTCAAATAATGCCTAAAAATTCAGCCTAAATTGGTTCTGGCAAAGGGGTAAGCAAGTAAAAAACAGGGCCTTATCGTAGGAAGTGTCAAGCAGTCTTAATTATAGGCAGAGATACCAGCTCCTCCTAGAGGAAAGGAGCCAGTGCATAAATAGCTTCCAGCAGATCCTTTACCAAAGGAGACAAAAGGTTGAAGTTGTTGCTCTTGCCAGACTTCAGATTTCCAGTGGGAATGTGTTGCATCCGTGAAGGGTGCAAGATGCAGCTTGGCGTTGAGCGAGGAGCCCTCCTTGCCACCCGGGGCTGTTTTGGAGGTGACGCCGGATGCCGAGCGAGCAGCTCCGAGGCGCTGGAGCTGCCACCTCTGCGCTAGGAGCACAGGGCCGTGGTGGGCAGGGCGCTCATGTTGAGTTACCAGGTCGCTGACAGCGAGAAGATATTCCTGCTCCGTCTCTGTCCTTGTCGTTGCTTTAATTCAGACTGAAGAGCCGCTCTTTTACCTGCGCGCTATGTGGGCTTTTATATATCTAATGATCTATTTGGCTTGCCACCTCTCTCTTGCCCCTGCTTTCCACGATCCCACCACCCTCTTTCTTTCCCATTCTCTTAAATACGTGTAGATGATGAATAGCAAATCTTCTCTTTGAATTCTTCGGGAATATTTACTGTAGGGTTTTGCTTTTGTTTGCTTTTTTGGTGACTTAGAGACGGCATGGTGAGAAAAGAAACATGTGAGCTAAACCTGTTGGTTTGAACATTGTGTCAGAAAATATCCATAAATTGCAAGTTACTACACAGATGTATAGATTTAATGAGACTGTGTAATGCCATTTATTTATGCTAAAGAATCTGACACATACGGTACTGAAAAAAAGTTAATACTCTAAGAGTTATTTTATATTTTTCCATTGCCATCTGTCACTGCCTACATAATAATGATACAGGTGAAAGCCTAGCATTTCTTAAAAAAAAAATAAAAAAAATCAGAATGAATAGTCATTTAAATATCTTGCTGCTTTAATAGC
Source organism: Tinamus guttatus (assembly GCF_000705375.1). Next base: position 58,847 of record NW_010576713.1, read on the forward strand.
TGGTGCATTTTAAGTTGTGGGAACGAGGCGCCATAGATGCCCTTCCCCCCATTTTTAGTACATTAAGTTTGGGCTTAAACAGATTGAGATTCTTGAAACGGCTTTTGAAAGAGGAAGGTAGATAGAAAATAGTATAATTTGAGTTTTTTTTCTTTTGTATTTGGAAAAGCAAAGGGACCATATCAGATTTTGCCATCCTTGTGATACAGCTTCCAGTCGAGGTTCTGGTTCTGGGAATAGTTCCTGGTGAGCATCTTCGGGTGCAAGGCAGTGGATGCTCGGAGCCTAGCCTGGGTGCGCGATGTTCGGTACCGCTGGGGTGTCAGAACTGGGGATGTGGCTCTCGGCATCCCAGATCCCTAAGTCCTGTGCCCATTGGCTACTAAAGAGGAAAATGTAAGGGAAATGCACTTTCTTATTTCGTTCATATTAAAAAAAAAAGAAAAAAAAAGTCTCAAGCAGCACTGTGCTGGTAGAGCTCAGCCTTTCAGGAGTTTTCATTAAACTTTTTTCCAGTCATGCTATGGTGAGACAAAGCTTTTTTTTTTTTTTTTAATCAAAGTGGGGGCTAATACAGTAATGACTTTATGAAATACATGGTAAGAAGTCATGCACCCAAACATTGAGAGGGCCCCAAGCTGCAAGGGGATCTAGTTCCCCTGGATTTTGCAGGAGTGTTGCTGCACCCAGGGGATCTGCCCGTTCCCTTCCCTCAGTCACCTCCTGAGGTGCCGACAGGGCTTTGAGTCACACACATGTAGACAAGGAGCAGGTTTCTCTCTTAATCTCCTTTCTGCAATTTAGTGACAAAGAAAATATTTTAGTGACAGGAGCTTATCCTATAATTTTCCAAGGGTTGATGAGTAAGAGGAGGGGCCTCCCTTATAGGAGGAGAACACAGCTAGGTCAGGTTGCGTTTAGGTGAGTTAGAGTTTAGATAATTAAAAATAAATAAATCTTTTTCTGAAAGCTATGAATGGTGCAGAGGGTTAAAAAAAATAAAATAAAATGAGAGGCTTTCATTACACATAAGATACATGTCTAGTACTGAAATTGCAATGGCAAAGACGGAAAATACAGATAGAAATGCTTGGTTCAAACCCAGGGAGTCATTGTTCCATATGCTTCAAAGAATTTAGTCAGGTGTATTTTCAAATATAATGCCAATTCTTGATGACAAGTTCTTTATAAATGAAATAATTGTTGCTGATGTAATTAGTGCTCTGTGTGTATGTCGGAAGGCATTTTAGAAAGTCGTGCACTTTTTAAGGAGCAGATTTGAGAGCAGGAGCACTGAGCTTCGGTCACTTAAATGGATCTTATAATTCACTTTCTTTTAAGAGGAAAGAGACAGTCTGCACATAGCTACAGTTTGTCAGCATATTCCAATAAAAGTTTCCAGCGTCGGGTCCAGTACAGAGCTTGCAGCAGCCTCGGAGCAGGTCCGCGCAGAGGTGGCTGTTGTGTCACTGCTCAATGAGTAAATGTTTCTTCTGCTCCCGCCTTAAACTTTGAACCAGTGAAAAAAATAAGGTCTTACTGTAAACCAGGGTTGTCTCTGCCCTTCCCTGCACAAACCTAAAGCCATTGAGACAAAGGCAGAAATTGTCCGTGATGCCGATGTGCGGCGGGAGGAGAGCAGGAGAGACGGCGAGGGGCACCGCGGATTGCACGAGGGCACAGCGCTTGCTAGGTGAAGTTTGTCCAAAGTAATTATCTTCAATGCTAGAAAAGAAGAGAGGAAGAGGAAAAAACTTTCTCCCTCTCACCCTGCCAAAACACTACCAGCAGGGGAAAAAATATATATATATCCCAATTATTTGGCCTTGGAGAAACATCAGCCGTGGCTGCAAGCCTAATAGATATTAGTCTTGCCTGGCCTTGAGCATCCATGAAAGGCACAGCCGCTCGGAGGCAGGTGCCTCTTCCTTCTGCTCCTCTTTTGCTCAACAAAGTTCTGATGTTCCCCGTGAGCAGAGGAATGTTCAGGTGAGGAAGCTCTGCCTTGTACCTGTAGACAGGGCATCAGCTTTGTATTATGTTGAACCCAATTCGTATTGCACCCTAATTACTTTGTAAGTACAGGGGGAGGATGGATCATCAGAACTTCTTTTCTTACCCTGGGATATAAATATATGGCTCTTGCTCAAGTAAATACAAATTACATGCATGCATTTGTGATTGAAATATGGCCTGAGGTTCTTCTGGAGAGGGATCCTGCAACATTGAGCAATCATACGTGTTCCATGTAGAGGTCCAGCTATTGCTGGATGGAGGTACAGGGTGGCTGATTTGTGCTGAACAAACAGTCGGTCCTAAACTCTAGCCATGTGGGGCAAATCCTTATTTGCTGTCTCAGCCCTTGGACCTTAGCAGGCTTTTCAAACCCAGCCCAGAATTTCATCCTGTAATAGAGCAGATATGTCAGGTCTTAATGCTGCACTTGAGACATTGTTTGCTTAAATCAGAGCCCTTCCAATTGTAACTGCTCCTTTCAGTTTGAATATTTGTATAAGCTTGTATAGTCTTTTCAGCATAGAAGTTGTTCCACAGGTTTCTCTACTGCAGTCCTCATTCCTTGTGCCTGGCAATGGACACCTGGGTCGGGAGAAAAAGCCCGGTATTTTAAAAATGTTGCTACTGAAGGTATTCCGTGAAATGGAGGGTGCCTTTGTACATCAGCCCAAGCTGGTCTGAATGCAGGTGCTGTGTCTCCGTCCTCCCCTGACCCCCACTTGTTTCAACACTGCACTTCTTGTGACAGCTCAGGCAGGTCAGGGGCCTGATCCAGCACAAAGTGGTTGAGATTCCTTGGGAGGGTTGGTTTCCAGTTGGATTAGTTTTCCACCCAGACCCACTAGTAGAAAGGATCAGCAGGGTTAGGGGTAGGGAACAGGGGTCCAGCAACTGCGGTTAGCCACCTGAAACCCAGCTGAAGATGGTGTTAAGCTGTCGTCTAGGGCTGTTGCAGTTGAAATTGAACTTGGGTACAAGAGACCTGTTGGTCTACACTCCCAACACAACACCAGAAGAGGACCCAAAATAAGTATTCCGTGGCATTTAGCAAGAGTTTGAATAAATTTCAGAGGAAGTAGGCTTAAACTGAGATTCTTCAATGTGAGAACTAAAATTTTTAGGCATGTCTAAATAAGCTGATCAGTCCTCACTGCATTTCTGGAGTATTAACCACTTTGTGTGGGCTTGCTTGAAGAATCCTCATTGGGAGCATGCAGAGAAGACCTCTGCACAGCACCTCTAAATCACTTTCTTTTTCTCCTCTTTTTTAGGACTGGCTATAAAGTGTTTGCCTTGATGTATCTGTTAGGAAAGGACATACTTCTGCAGAAGTCAATGTGACAGCATGATGTCACCACCTAAGACTCTCAGTGGCCAAAAGCTTCCTCCTCAGCAACTTGTGATGGAGAGGTTTGACACCCAGCATTGGGGATGTCCATGGGTGATGTAAAAGGCCCTGTTTAGGCTTTTTTTTCACTTGACTTGACAAAAGAGTTGGGTAATTCCCCTTCCTCGGCAGGTGACATTCACCCTCATTTGTTCCATGCAGACAGAGTTTTGCTTCTCTCTGAACCTCCAGAAAGCTTCAGTCTGTGCCAGCAGCACCGGCAGTCTGGAAATACACCTTTCTAACCCCAAACTGAAAGAGTTTCCATTAAATTGCTGTTCAGGTGGTGTTGGCCTTAGGTGTCATTTAAAAAACGATTCCCTTTTTCATCAGGTTATATAACCTGAAGAAGCTGATTCGTACTGGTACCGCTGAGCTGACCTGGCTTTCCGTGTTCCTCACCATCCTGCCTACGCGTCTTGGCAATTTTTGCACCAAGGTATCAAAGAGAGGAGAGGCCGGCTCGTTTCTCGGGAGCTGAACGTAGTTTCCAGTCAATTTGCTTTTTAATGCCGACCCTTTTGCTAAGTGATGTTGTCTCCTGCTGTGGCTCTGAGGTAACCATAGAGCAGATTCCTCACTCGGTTTTGCCTCTGCCCAGCTGGCATTCGCACCCCTCACACTCATGCGTTTTTAAAAGGGTAAGATTAAATGTTTACACATTTAATAACTCCTGAATTAACCAAAAAAAAATTTGAAAAGTCTCATGAGTTACGAGCCATCAACATCAACACCATCAACAAAAAACACGGAGGTGGAGTTTCATTTCACCAGGACCCTTTGCATTGCTCTGGGAGCAAAGTGTGTTTAAACTTGCAGTAGAGGCTCTGTACACTTGTGGAGTGCTGTAAACACCCTCCTCAAGGACCCTTTCTGCTCTCAGAGAGCTCTTCAAGCAAACAAGAGGCAGTGCCGCAGCCTTGGCTCCGCTTGGCTCTCTTCACCTTGGGGCTTCAAAATCGTTGGGTCAGGAATGGTCTCACTCTCCTCAACACCCGCGACGGGTTTTACCAAACACTGTCCCTTTGCTGGCCCAGCTCTCAGCATTAAGGTCTTCTGCTCAGCACTGCCAGGTGCTTTTACTAGTGTGGAAAACAGGGCCTGCACCCCAGCGCTGCAGTACAGCAACTAGGTACCCGGGTTCCACACTTGGAGGAATTTGCTTCATTTTGTATTTGTCTTTAGCTGGCAATTAGCTGTGTCATTAATCCAGTGCCTAGGAGAAGTTTGTGATTAAAATAGCCGGTGTCAGTGACCATTGGCAGGATGTTGTGCAGGAGGTTGTGCTGTGGCTGCCTGTCGCCGTGTTGCTGTAGTTACAGCTCGGTCTCGCTTTCCCAAAAGGCAGTTAAATATTCCTAACTTCTTTGCATGTGTGGAAACTCTGAGGTAAATAGGACTCTGGATGCTGCGTTATAGTGTTTTTTGATGGGGAACCTGTCCGTGGATCCTGGAGAGCCACCATGCCGTCTGCCCCCTGCTTTCAGCCATGAGTCCGTGTTGACAGCAAACGTCCTTGGCCGCGTTCGCCCACAGAGCCACCTCAAGGCTCTTCGGGGGTGGCGGGTTCGGATTTTGCCTCCTCAAGGATGAGTCTGTGCAACCCGGGCAGTGCTCGGCAT
>NW_010576713.1:63894-89973 GCF_000705375.1 Tinamus guttatus
AGGAGCAGGGAAGGGGCAGGGCGGGCTGAGGGCCGCGCTCGCTCCCGGGGCAACGGGAAGAGCGCGGCGGTGCGGCGCTGCTGCCAGGAAAAGCCGACCTCCAGCCGGAGACCACAAACCCTCGGCGACAGCAGCCAGCCTGGCTCTGCGAGGCCACAGACCAAATAAGCCATGACCCGGGAGGGCAGACGGCGGAGGAGACGGAGCGGCACGGCCCCGCTGCCTGCCCCACCACTGCTGCCTAAAGGGGTGAGAATTGTGCTCAAACTTGCTTTTCCCCCCGCCAAAAAAAATCAAGTAGTGGGCCGTACTTTCCAGCCCATCACGTCCAAAGCATGAGGAATTTTTTTTTTTTCCGTGTGTCACTTTTGAGGGAAACAAATTTCTGTGACAGAGGACAAAATCCTGGGCATATTTTTCTATGGCGGATCATCCATCTTCTGGTTTGTAGCAGCTCTAATCTGTGGGTGAAGAAAATATTTTGGTGCTGAAGACTTGCCAAAATGCTGTTTAATAGGGAATTGCAGATTAATTAGCACTTATGAGGCATTAACAATAATTGTTTTCAATTTGGCTACTCAGAATAAAGTGTGATTCAGGATCGGTTGGTTGGTGCTATGGAGAAGGAAGGGAAGAAAAATTGCCGTGTGGTCTATTAAATGTGTCCCATTAGCTTCTCGTGCATAGGTAGAAGCTTTGCGGCTGCCAAGCTCCTTCTCCCACAAGGTGCTGGTATGGGCAGGAGGTGCCATATGATACGGAGTGGGAAAAAGGGGAGGGCATTTGTATTATCGGGGGGAAATGCGTGACTTCGAGTTCTTGCTTTTGCAGTATTCTGGGTTGCAGTTTATCCCTGCTATCTCTCTCTCTCTCTTTTTTTTTTTTTTTTTTTTTTTGAAGAGAGGAAGTGCCAAAAACTTAAAAAAAAGGAAAAAAAAATCCATTTACTTATTTATGCTTTGCTTTGCCAAGGAATGAGAAAACCTGCCGCTTTGAGCAAGTGCGTGAGCACAAGAGGAAGGATGGCCACAAACATCCCTTAACCCTCCTCTTCTCTTTGTAGCAAAGTTCATTATCCTCTCCGAGCCTGTGGTGGCAGGTGGAAACGGAGAGTTCCACAAAACGACTGTAGTTTCAAGGGCCAGCTGAGAACGGAGCAAATAAACCGCGTGTAACCCCAGCGCGTGCTCGTGCGCGGGCAGCCGCGTAGGCCCTGCGCGTACAGCCGGCTGATGTAAGGCCGCTCCTTAAAGCCGAGGCGATCCCTGCAGCACCCGCGTTCCCCTCCACGTGTAACCCCAGCGCGTGCTGGTGCGCGGGCAGCCGCGTAGGCCCCGCGTGTACAGCAGGCTGATGTAAGGCCGCAGAGGTGCCCGCTCCATAAAGCCGAGGTGATCCCTGCAGCACCCGCGTTCCCCTCCTTGGAGACTTGCAAGCGTCTCAGCCGGAGGGAACCTCTGCGCGGCAACGAGAGCGGCGGAGGCTGCTGTGGTGCCCGGGGAAGGGTGAGGGAAGGGCAGGGGATCAACAACCTGCCCGACGGCGCAGGGTGGCTGAAACGTTGCTGGGCACGCGTGAGCTCTTACACCCGTGCTTTTATAGGTGCTCAGCAACCTAAGGTGCGTGGACCTGACGGGGACGTAGGAGTGCTCTGCATTCATCCCAGTCTAGGGTTTGTTACTCCATGTCAAAGCGGGTGAGACAGAAAATTATGCAAGTAATGTCAGGAGACATGTTGAGTGCAAACACTTGCTTTCTCTCTTGCAAGTATCTGTAAATAGACACAATTGGTGTGAGGTTTTTGGGGTATTTTGTGCATTACTGTGCAAGGAGAATGCACAGTCTTGTGGTAGAGAGCGAGGGTTGTACATGAGGAGAGCAGAGCTCTATTCCTGTCCCTGCTGTAGTTAATCGTGTGGCCAAGCGTATTGAATCCTTCTGCAGACTGCAAACCATTTGTTTAGGCTCCACTCTCAGACTTGCTAAATACCCTCAAAGGCTGCTATTATTAGAGGGAACTGTCATTCTTCAGCTCTAAAATTGTTCCTAAATCTCAGGCATGTTTTGTGCGCAGGGGTGTGGGCCTAGGGCCTTGGTTTTCTTGCTTCCAACACACAAAGCTGGCAGAGCTCCTGCGCTTCCTCCCTTTTACAGAGTCCTCTGCCAAAGGTCCCTCTCCCTGGCTACCAGGAGCATCGTGCCCCTGCCGCAGCACTCGTAGGCTTGGCAGCAAATGCCGCATTACTTCGTGAGCTTCCGCAGGACCAGGCCTGGGGAACGTGGAGAACACACACTCCATGGCATGGAGTAATGAGTGTCCTTTAGAGCCACCTATTTATCTCCCTCATGGGGCCGTGCCCATGCAAACGCTCTCCTGCTGGCCAAGTTCTGCCTTTCTTCTCCACCTCGTTGAGGTGGTGGTTACCTTGCAGAACAAACTATTTAGAAAACTGTATTTTGCCCTTTTGGAGAGGGTAGAATCATGCAAAAATGAGAGCTTTTTATGACAAGGTTTGGGTGGGAGGGGTGGTTTTTCTGTGTGTGTTTCCTAGCGTGAACTCTGAGTCCTGGGGTTAGCATGGAGGAGCCGAGCGCGGTCCCTGGAGCCCAGCGCTCTTCCCGCCGCGTTGCGTGTAGGTGGAAGCAGCCGGCTTGCCCCGAGGACAGTACAGCTGTCCCCTCCGCACAGGCTGTGGCCAAGTCTCAGTTGAGCTCCCTGTGTGCCGTCGTTTCCTTTTTTAACAATAAATGCATCTCTGTGGCAACAATATATCAATTCCCTTCTATAAATGAAGTGCTGGGATGTTTTGTACTAACAAAACGTTTTGATGGCAGAGCCTGTGCTGATATTAGTCTGCTGTGATCTGTCGTTGCTCGCGACGGGCTTTGCTGTAATAGCGCTCTCCTTCCTGTGCTCGGCCAAGAGTGGGAGACGAATTTGAGCAAAGCAGCCTCTCGCCCTTGGTTGGTCTCTGGTGCCTTTGTACCCCCGTTGCAACTCGGGAGCAGTGTGTGTAATAGGGTCAGCTCTCCTGGTTTTAGCTGTTGGGGCCCGCGTGTCTCGCTGTGATGGGACACGGTCCCTTGCAGCTCTCCGGGCTCATCAAGGGAGCCCCCTGAGGAGTGCAGGGCACCTGCGCGCGTTCCCGATCCAAATCCGCCGCTGTGAGCAGCGCTCGGGCTCATGGCCTTAGTGCAGAGGTCAAAGACTGCTTAGATATGAAGGCTGAATCGCCTCCCTTTAAAACCCGTCAGCAGGATCAAGGCTTATGGAAACAGGCACGTGGGCTTGTCTTCTGGCCGACTGTATGGATGGGGAGCGTGACACTGCGACAGCCCTTGCAGCAGCTCCCACCAGCCGTCAAAGCACTGAGATGTGGGTGCCTGGTCACTAGTGTCCCGTGCTGAGAGCACTGTGTGAAAAAGCTGTGTTTATTTTTCTTTAAGGAGCTTTGCTGATCCCACAAGCTCTTGCTAGTTGTAGAAGACTTGGGCTGTGACCTAGGGATCGTGCGAGGCCGCGGTGAGCCCGTCAGGCTGAACGGGCCCATCTGAAAGATTTTGCGCTGTGGTGTTTGGCTTGCCCATGTGAGTAATCCAGCAGGTTACATCTCACCTCGGCTCTGCTTGCCTTGGCAATGTCCCGTTTACGTGAATCAGAAGCAAAGAAGCAGCAGAGGCTTGAGCAGAGACTCGCTCCGCTCCACGGGGAAGCTCCTCTGTGTGAGCGTGGCGTTTTGGGGAGGTCTGGCTCGGCCCACAAGCTTCCCTAGGGCCGTGCATCCCGCACAGTCTTGCTTGGGAAGTGGGCTTGTTCCTGTGCCCTGGCTGTGCTAACGCAGAGCCGTTGCTTTGGAAGACTTCCGTGGTCCCGTGCCCTAACACAAGGCAGGAGAGATTGAGGAGGGGGAGAAATCACATCCAACTGATGCACTCTGCTCTTTTGACTTTGGTGGCTCCTTGAAAGGAAGAGGATTTTTGTGCTTCAGGTTGAAAAGCAGATCAGTATTCAGTACTCAAGCCTGCGGTGTAAGCTCTGCAACTTTCAGCAGATCTCTGCATCAGCCAGCCTTAATTTCTTAGCTGTAAAATAGAACAGGGAATAGGAAAAGGGGGGGAATAGGCTTTGAGAGAGGATTCATGTGTAACTTGTGAATGCGCTGCCCTCACTGCAGCAAGGCCCTCATGTTACTTTGAGCTCTAGACTGTGCTTCAAGTACCAGTACCAGTCAAAATTTGTCGTGTTGTTAGCAGTTGGAAACTTAGGAAATATACATTTTTAATTATTATTGTTTTTTATTTCAGCAAATTCAGTAAAGCTAGAAATGCAAAGTGATGAGGAATCTGACAGGAAGCCCCTGTGTCAGGAAGATGAGATCAGGGCTCTTGATGAAGGAAGCAGCCTGGAAGAGCCCCTTGCTGACAATAACGAGATGATGGATAACAGAAAGATCCAGGAGCTCTCGAGTGAGGGAGGAATCCGGCTTCCGAATGGTAAACTGAAATGTGACGTCTGTGGCATGGTTTGCATTGGGCCCAATGTGCTAATGGTACATAAAAGGAGCCACACTGGTAAGCAGCTGAAAGAAAATCTGGTGACTGCCTGTGGCATCTCATGTTGATGTTACCTGACCACTATTCTCTCTTCCCTTTTCATTCCTGGGTAGCAGGAGGCTGGGGAGGGTGAAGGGGGTTGCGGTGTTTTGCTTCTCTCCCTACTTTTGGGTGACGCTGTGTTGCTGGCAAGCACGCTGCTCTCTTGGCATTGATTTCAGCCTTTGCTGCTTAAGAGCAGCACAGGAGCCTGGAAATCAGCCTTTTTTCCTGATCTGGACTAGCAGCCAGGTGGTGAGAGCAGTTCTCCAGCGTGGGGGTGTGTTGTATGTGTGTGCGTATGCAAGGTTTTTGATCCTTCACATTCAGTCTCCCCAAGTTTTGCCTTACCAAACCCCACGTTTTGCCAGCAATGCTGGTGCCAGCGCGGGGTTGGTGCGTGTTGCATTGCAGCTCCATCAGAAAAACCACACCTGAACTGCCCTCCTGAGTTGCAGATTCACTTCCCTCGCCAAGCAGGCGATAGTTTGGAATGATGCCCAGCCAAGCAGGCACTGTTTTTAATGCTTCCATTCTCCTATCATTTATTACTATTATTACCCTGAATGGCTGGGGGCCAAAATAGCTTACCAGGCTTATGGATTTGAGAATTCAAGAGGAACACCAAACCTTTGCCGCTGTGTGCATCTCTGGAGATGGCTCCTCCTGAGCTCAGCTACGCTAGTTAGAGCTTCTACTGCTTTGACACCACGTGGCCAGAAAACGGGGAATTTCAAGGGGGTTTCAGCTAATATGGCAAACTGCAAGCTGGGGTAACTGGTGTAGGGCACAGTTACCTTTGCTGCTGACGAGGGGCAAGTCGGTGATTTCCAACAGCTGAACAGCACGGATGTTGCCAGAAGACACTACTGTTAAATCTTAGAGTCTGTCTGGCAGAGCCTTTGATTCAAAAGAGTGCTTAAGCATGTGCTTAACTTCCATGAGATTTAAGCACATGTAAGTCACCTAAAGTGCTACAATATATGCTTAACTTAAGACATATGCTTAAATCTTATTAAGGTTAAGCATCAGGTTCTGCATTGGAGCCTCAGGGGATGTTTGTTTTCTCCATATTTTTGAACCAAATGAAAGATATCTCTTTTTTTAATCTCTCTCCAGTATTATTTAATGGGGTGAAAGAAAGTCTGTGCTCTCACTGTAACTGTGAGCTATCAGGTATAAAAAGAAAAGTGGGGTTTTAAGGTAGGGTAAGAAAAGCCAGTGTATAATCCCATTGTAAACCTAGTAGTTTGCAGTCAAGTAGCGTGCGTTTGATGGGGAAGAAATCAATAGAACTTCTGAGCAGAGGAACAATAAATATATATTACATAGGTAATGCCCTGTATATAAGCTGTATTGATAATAACTTAGCATAAATGTATAATGCAAGGCATTGCAGGATCATTTATGATACGTTCATGACTTTAGATGACAGTTACAACGGGGGAAAAGCATCGGCTGGAGAATCAAAGCGTTGGTTACCAGTTTGTGGTGCCCTCCCTAGGACAAGGAAGAGCTGGCTGCAGTGCAGGAGGCAACCGACCGCGTACCCAGCCTTCAGCCTCCCGAAAAGTTCGCCTTGGCGCTCGCATATTTGTGAGCATATGTATTGTAGGTGCACCAGAGTCCACACACTTGAACTCGAGTGGCTAAATTAGACTTGCTAAATTTAGATGTAGGTACTTAATTAAATGGACTGCGTTTTTTGGAGATGCGGAGTAATTACAGCATCTTTGAAACAGCCGGGCTGCCTCTTTCATTTGAAACAAAACACGGCAGTTCCAAGTGAGCAGAGCAAACCCTGGTGTGTGCGGCAGGCCAGGCTCTGGGTGGGAGTTACGTAACGGGCAGCTTCTCCTCGGGGCTACTGGCAGCTCCTCGCAGAGCGAGGCCTCTCCTCCCCCTGAGTGCAGGAGCTGAGAGGCATTGCTCTATACAGAGCATCTCAAGCATAGAGAAAAGGCAGCCCTTTTAACGTGCAGCTTGGTGCTCTAGTCATAAACCAGTCGTCAAATCTTGCGGGGGATTTTTTTTTCCCCCACTTTGTTTTTTTTTTTCTTTTTTTTTTTTCCTAAGTGCATGCTACTGCTTCACTGTCCACAACAGAAGCAGCTCGCTTGGATTTCCACATCCTTGGTTTTCAGGGAGTATTTTTAACATCCCGGTAGCTGTCCTCTAGAGCGGAGCGTTTCGCAATCTGCGGCCGCTCCGCGGGCTGGCCTGGCCCCGGGGAGCGCGGGGCCGCCGTCCCCAGCAGCTGGCACGGCTGCACGCTCAGCCCGTCCTGCAGGGGCGGCTCGTGCGTCTCTGGGTCCGAGCCCTGCCTCGCTCTCCTCGTCCGCACGCGGATGCCCCGTTGGCCTTGGCAAAACGGCAGCGCCTTCCCCCAACCCTGCCATGTAAATCCCGCTGCATCCCGCGGGCCTGGCAGGGGTGCAGTTTGCCTGTGCGCGGGGACGGGTGGTGGCTTTGCTCCCGCAGGGGAGTTGTGGCTCTGCTGGGCTCGGCACGTGAAGCTGCTCGGATCCAGGCCTTGTCCGTGTGTCACTGAAGAGCAGGGAGGGCGCCGGTGATGGCATCTGTGTAACCCGTGTGGCCATCAGGAGGGAGCCTTTCTGCTGGCCCTCGTTGCTGCCAGCAAATCAATGAAACGCTCGATCGAGGGGGTCAGCGAGATGCCCTGGCTGCCGAGGGAGCTCAGGTCAGGAGAGCAGCCTGTCAGCCTGGATCTGCTTCCCTCCTCTGCCGTTCTCTTTTGGGCAAAGTTTCCCATTCCACAGCACATGCCCCGAGGATGCAGCGTCATTATCAGTGGTTTTGGTCACAGCAGGAGGTGACTAGTCACTTCATGTTGTTGTGGGATATGCCAGGCGCTTGTGCCCGGGAGTATTGAGGGAAGGGAAGAGGAAGAAGTTAAGGTCAGTCATCCAGTGTGTCTCCGAGGAAGGAGCTCTGGTGGTTGTTGCTCACCTCGTCTGGCTGTTTCCCAGGGTGCCAACTTGGGGATCTTTGCCTGCATTTCACATGCGTCTTGGTGCCACGAGGTCGTGAAGAGAGGTGCGTCGTGTGCCAGGGAGAGAGTGTTTCGGGTTCTTTACCATGGCTTGCATTGCCATTGAACATACGCAAGGCTGTAACTCCAAATGGTATATGTGTATGTTTTCATGCAGAGCTCAGGATTTGGGGACAATGAGGGAAAAAAACAATAATGCTTCTTAGATTTTTGTGTTTGAAGTGGTTAACTAGGAATGGATTTACACGAATGGTCGTTATTAACACATTGTGGTTGACTGCACTGGTTGACTTGCCTGTCTTAATGTTCTAGGAGAAAAGTTTTATTTGGTTTAACTTGTAATTTGGAGCCTAATGCAGAGTCCTACCTCTTGCAATATGAATTGTCTTGGCACTGAATCAAAAATTGTAGGGCCAGATTTCTAAATGTAGTATTTTCTGCTTACCCTCCTAAATAAATTGTCTAGTTTTTCTAAAAGTCTCATTTCCTACTTAAGGAGGAAGAGCTTGAATTTTCAGAACTGCTCTGAAGGGAAGGCTGTGTTTTACTCTTGGTACTCAGAAGCTAAGCCCTACTGATAGTTTTGCCCATTCACTTAAGAGTTTGTTTTCTTTTAAAAGTGTGGTTGTAAATACAGAGGATACTTGGAAATCACCCAAGATTTCCCAAAAATTTCTCATGAGAGATTTGTCACCACTATTTTCTAGTAAGGACTTTCTCAACAAGGCAAGTAAGAGGTAAATAAAACCACTGGTTTTGAGTTCACATGAAGGGCCTTGAACACTGATATAGCAATAAACAGGTTTCACTATTGATGAAGATGACTGGCCTGTTATTCTGTGAAATAACTCAATTTGAGTTCAGTGGGACTAAAGTTATGAGACAAGGGCTATGGAAATCTAAATCTTGTTTAGGTCTGGGGGCATAATGTGCTTCAAACAACACATGAGACAGGGAAACGGTTTCCCTTTCCCAATCTTTTCATTAAAGATTTCAGGCTATAAAAAAAGTACCCTAACGCTTCTGATGCAGGGAAGCAGTTGATTCACAATGGAGAAAACTTAAAATATTTCAGCTCTCTTTGGAGAGTTGTGAATTTCTTCTGAAATACATTGCCAGCGACTTGGGATAGACTCTAGTTTGAACAGGCTCAAACAGCTTTGGATATACTCGTGGCTCTCAGCTACATTGGTGCTTTGGTACAGCAAATGTCACCGCTGTCTTTTGCACCGCGGCGGCTCACAGAGAAGAGTAACTCATAGCGAAACCCGCGCGCAGGCTTCCGTGCCGGGCTGGGAAGCGCTCCGGGTGAGCAGGAAAGGGCTTGGCTTCCCTTTGAAACGCGGTGCAAAATACAGCGAAACGGGGAGATTGTGAGTGGGAAGCTAATCAGGTCGTTGGGCTGCTCCCGGGTTGTATCAGCTAGCACGTGCTCGATTCTGTTACTGCGAGGCCTCCCGCTCTGAAGTTGTTACGGAAGGACCCTGCCTTGTTAATACCCCAGCCGCCTTTGGACCACTTCGCTTTTCATCTTGCTGTTTGTTTGCACAGCAGCAAGTGCACTTGTGTGCTTTAGATCCTAATGCGTCTAAATAACTGCAGTGTTTCACTGCTACTCTCTGTGGAGAAGAAATAGCTATAATGGATGCATGTTAAGCAATGAATTTGGGAGTTTCAGCGGGATTTTACTGTAACTTGGTTGTAAATATTTGAAATCAAACCTGTTAATAGTTTATTTAACTATAAAACTGTAAAAGCCTGCAGTGTTTTCTTTTAAATTAACAGCCATTCCCTGGCACAAGCCCCTTTCCCAAAGCCTGTAGGAAAGATAATACTGTGCAGCTCTGGCTTAGCTTGCCCTGTCCGTTCCTCAAGCAACTTCACGTAATTAAATTCTCCTTGCTGGGAACAATGCTTTCAGGCATGCCTGGCTTTGTCCGGCTTGAGATCTTAAATCTGGAGCTGGAAAGAAACATCTCTCGTGTTTGGTTAGCTGTACCTTTCCCTCTCCCTACTTTTTTGTTTCCATTTAATCGTGTGGCTTTGAGATTTTTCTGCCCTGCTTCAGCTTTAAGATATAAAAAAGGTTTAATACCTGAAGCAGATGAAAAATATCTGCCACTAACATACTTATTTCTACTGTCCGGTGTTAAAAAGCTTGCTCGCTCACACTTAAGCACACCTCCTTCTTAAAAGGAGTTTGTATTTTAATAAATCGGTGTGAGTGGATAGAGTGCAAAGGTAAACACACATGCAGCTCCACGTGGGGCAGCAGGTGCCCCGGCCTGTCGTAGTTGCACTGTTGTTTTCTCAGAAGCCCAAGCTCTAAGGATGTTGTTCGGAAACTGTTCGGAAACAGCCACAGTACCAGAGAACTGCTGACAAACCTACCAGGAAAGGGGAGCAGGGCAAGGGAGGGGAAAACGGGCTTCCCGAGGCAGCGAGGAGGCGTCGGGGGCACCGCAGGGCGCCTTGCGAGGCCCAGGTGGGCACCAGGCAGCCGCCAACCGGCCCCATCTTCTTGCTCATCAGTCCTTGCTTTTTATGAGCACCCTTCTATCAGGTAACGGCCTCGCAGATTGACTTTACTGCACGTAAAAGCTGTTAATCAATAGTGCAAATGTGTGACTAAAATTAATTGCCGCCCCAGAGGCCTGCAGTTTAAACTAGTGGCAGGAAACGGGAGCCGGAGCGTGAGTATAATAAACAGATCAAAGGAGTTATTTAACCTGATTTAAACCAGTAGGAAACAGAAGTTCATGCTGATTTTAAACAGATAGACGGAGTATCAGATCAGTTAAGGTAAAATGGTCAGGTTGTGCCTGTGACAAGGAAGGAGCCATGTGAATTCCTGGTTGAAGGTTTTCAGCATCCCTTTGGCTTCCGTGTATTTAGGAATACTACTTGCTCCTATGCGGCCTCCAAGAATATCAGAGGAGAGCTGGTGATGCGGCGGGCAGAGCACATCAACTGCTCCATTTTAAATATGGCAGGCAGTGAAAGACTTCAGGTTTGATAAGAAACTCGCTGCCGCCTTTTATGTTGTCATCCTGAAACTGAAGCAATCATTCCTGACTACTGAGAAACGTGTGAAAGGAAGAGCTTCTGCCTGTTTGCTCAGGCGGTGAAAGTAAAACAGAAAAGAAAAAAAAAACACATTTTTTTTCCTAGGGCAAACTCTACCTATCTCAGCTATGGGCATTTGCGAAGGCTACAGAAGATGGTGGTAATGGTTAATGAGGTCCTTAAAGTGTGTTGTGAAACTTCACAAAGAAAACCACAAACTCTGTTATCAATTCCAGTGAGCTCTCCTTTGGCTTACTGGAGAGAGGTTTGTGCCCCAGTTTCCCACTACTGCTTCTTGATGTTCTTGGGAAGGTTGCAGGAGCCCTGGCGCTTTCCTTGGTGCATCTGCACTGGTTTAGGAGGAAGCTGCTCCCAGCTGGTGCACGTGAGGTGGAGCTGCACCAGAACGGCGTGTGGACGCGGCGCGCGTTCCCGCTGCCGCCGTGCTTGCTCCACCAGGCAGACACCCCGGCCGAGATTTAAACCAGCAAAGCAAGGGCTGCTAGAGGACGTCTGGGCGAGCTCACTTCGAGGAGTTCTCATCCTCCCTCTCCTTCCGTCCAGCTCGAGAGACATCAGCTGAGATTTGCACTAGACATTTGAACTACTTTGATAAAAACACACCATTAATTTTGTCCAGCAGGACAGTAATCATTTTAAGGCAACTGCAGAAGTCTGTGAGGAGATGTGGCAGATAGCAGGGTGGCACTTTTTCAGGGGAGCTGTGCTGCAGAGGAGCCAGTTCACCCTCAAAACACACCACCAAAATTTGCCCAACGCTCTATAGCAGGTGATATGTTCAAGAAATGAACAAGCGCTAAGCATGCAAAATCTGACGTGCAGGAAACTTGCTGAATGAGGGCCCTGGCTGGTAAAAACCTATTGGTGTCTCTAAAGGCACGTGGGCAAATGGCCAGTGTGAGATGAGCTCTTCTGCCCTCGCTGACTGGCACCGTCCCTGGTAGGATGCAAGTACGTGCTCGGAGCTGAACGTGTGCACAGAAATGCTGGGACAGGATGAGTGTCCTTAACAAACTGTGTCAGGTTTTCTTCCATAAAGAAAAAATGAGATATTTTGTTACACTCCCAATCCCAGCCATCCAGGCAAATATGGACATTTAACATTACCTTAATCTTTGTGTGTGTGCGTGTATGTATGGAGTGAAGGGAGAGGGTAAGCAGTTGAGTTGCTGCTTAAGCAAACAAAGAGAAAGCCTGAATTCTTTTGCATCAAAGAAGTCTCAAATTAGTTTTATGGGGAACGCAAAATTTCCTTATTTCTCCTTTTTTCCTGACCTTTGCAGGCTTCCTTTGCAGGCTTCCTTTGCATCAAATGTCCTTACAGCACTCTAGCAATTCAAAGCACCCTTTACCAAAGGATTTTGAATTAAAATATAACGTAAGCAAAAGATCTGGTTTAAAGCAAAGACTTGAGTGTCTGTCCAAGACAAATTGCTGTGATCGATTCTGAATACTTACATGGATTGGACCTGTGCTAAAAATAAGTGCAAAACCATAGAAATAAATACCACAAAACCACAGGTCTGGATCTAAATTTTGAACACATCTCACTTTTTATGATGGATAAAACCTCTGAGGTTCAGAACTTGATGAAAATCGGGCTGCTTTAGCCCCCTCCAGCTCATGCTGCAGAAGGGAGATGCCCCAAGTCACTACTGGAAGCTTGGCCTGTTGTGCCCAAAAAGGGCTTCCAGCACTGCAGGGATGAGTGGAGGCTGCCAGTGCAAAACAGCACGGTGGCAAGGGGGGAATAGGGGCTTCATGCATCTCCTGACAGTTTTGACAGCTCTACCCTTCCATTTACTCTTCTAGGTGAACGCCCCTTCCACTGTAACCAGTGTGGAGCTTCTTTTACCCAGAAGGGGAACCTGCTGAGGCACATCAAGTTGCACTCTGGGGAGAAACCGTTCAAATGTCCCTTCTGCAGCTATGCGTGCCGGCGGAGGGACGCCCTCACAGGACACCTCAGGACGCACTCCGGTGAGCCTGCCTTGCTGCCTGCCCACTTGTTCCTTTTCCCGTTGCCTTTATCCAGCGAGGCGGGCTGGGAAACTGCTACCTGTTCCCCATGGCCCTAGGTCTGCGCCGTCCTCCTCACACAGCGCAGATCTGAGCTCTGGGAAAGCCTCGATGCGAGTCAGAAAAGTTGTGGTTCAGCCCCACCTCTCCTTTTGTGTAACTGAGCTCCTCTGCCGATGCTATCGATGCTATCGCACTTCCCTCTGAACGGCTCCCTCCGTGGAGCCAGCCTGTGCTGGCAAATTGTTTTGACACAGTAGGCCCCAGAGTGGCTGCGAAATTCCAGAGATCGTTGTGAATAAAATCCTGCTTTTGGAAGTGTACTATAGTTCATACCTATTTCTTCATCTAATACATGCTGCTTGCTGGTGAAGCTGGGACTTGTTTGTCTTTCAAAATCCTAATTGCGTTTTTGATTCAGTTGTATCTCACTGTGAAGTCCTAATTTTTGGCAGCTCCAGCCCTCATCCTAAAGGCGAAGGTGAGGGGGGGAGAGAATGTTTTCTTCCTTGCCATGAGTCTACTTGCGATGATTTATTGACGTGTTCTAAAGAAATGGTAATCACATAGTCCTGAGGATCAGAATCAGGCACGTTTCTAGTCCCTATTTGCTAACCCAAGAGGCTCTATCCTCCTTACTTTACTCATTTACGTAGGGTTTTTGAGTAAGATCCAACTTGCCGTGTTTTTGTCTCCTAGGATCTTCATTTTTTTGTGTGCAGGCCATTTGTAGGAGACTGTTTTCCATTGTTGAATAAGCAGAGATAATTGGGCTGGTTAGAACTGCCAGTGTTACAGATGAACTTTTTAAAGGTGCTAGCAAATGTGTGAGTACTGAAATGCCGTGGTTGAAGTGCAGCTGCAGGCAGAGTCTGCATGTGAAAATGTCATCATGGAGCTTCCTGACGCTTTATGCGTGTTTCTTCTAAAGGACTGGCCTCGCTTCAATAGTGCTTGCTGTTTTAGGAGGGTCTTAGATTTGTCGTTAGATTGCTAGACTGTTTTGGCTGTTAGATTCATACAGAGTTGCCTTTATATGTCCAGGAATCAGCAGGGGTGAAGCAGTAAGGACCTGCAGCTGGATTTCTGGGAATGCAGGTAGCTGCCCTGGTGCTACCGAAGTCCTCAAAGGGCATCAGAGCTTCTGAGGAGAAAAGCCTGGCGCTGGGCTCAGCGAGAACCGCTCGAGCGGTGGCAGCGGGGAGGGTTTGATCTGAAAGGCAGCAGGGGAAGCATCTGTGGAGCAGTGAGTTGCAACTTCACACATCTGACCATAGCAATAGTTTCAGCTTGAAGTTTAGTAAAAGAGAAAACATGATAAAAATATTCACAATTAAAAAAATAATAATAATAAAGAGAATCATGACATAAAATAAACCACATTACAGAACATGAACATTGTGGTTGAAGATTGTTTTCATAATATGAATATAGATTTTGTTACCTAGATACAGCCATTGATAGAGATTGTTGGTGTTTCCTGTGTGAAAAATATATGGCT
This sequence comes from Tinamus guttatus, assembly GCF_000705375.1. The sequence continues at coordinate 78,108 of NW_010576713.1, forward strand.
GATCTTTGTACTTTTTGCATGAGGATAAACATAATTAAGGTGTGGGATTTCCAAAAAGCATCTCCGCTGCTTAGGCATACGAGTCCCACTTCAGCTCTTCCCCCAAGTTATCTGTGCTTGGCTCTGCAGCATCTACAATTTTATGTTACGTTTTCAGTGGAGAAGGTGCCATTGCTCCAGCCCATCTGGTACATCACTTCTGAGCAGAGGTCCAGAGGGGACAGACAAGTGCTCCCACAATACTTTCCAAGGCAATTCTTAGGGTAGTGCTCACAGATGAAGAGTTAAAAACCTGGCATTTTGCCCTAAAACCTGACAGCCACCTACACGAAGGCAGAATGCCAGCGTGGATGGGGGCATCCGCATGGAGGCTCTTTCCGTGCCTGCCGCAGAGGCAGCCTCGCTTGCTTTGTGCCCACGTATGTGCACCTGGCTCATAGACATGTGTAGACATTCCCTCAAGATGTTAAAGTGTTTCATATTAGGGTGGTAACCAAGCACTTTCTGCTTTAAGAAAGTAAACATCATACTCTGCAAGTAGACCTTGAAGGTATGACAAAATCTAGCAAACTTCACCAAATCTCCACCCCTTCTGCCATTTCAAACCCAAAAAGAGGTGTCTGGTAGATGAAATGTAGAACTAAGAGGATAAAAATTGTGTTGAAATATGAGACTTCTCTGTTATTTTAATCTGGTACATTTATATCTAATGGAGATGAATCTGAATGTATTTTTTATATTTTTCAGAGAAAAGCTCTTTAGGTCAGATTCTCAGTTGATGTAAATTGGAATTACATCCTGTAAGTAGAGAAAGTACTGTTATCTTGCTCCAGCTGAAAATCTGGCACTTAATTTCAAAAACGTAGGATTTTTTTTTCTTGTGCACCCCTTTTCTCTTTGAATAAGAGAATGCTATTAATCAAGAAAAGAAAAAAAATGTTTTTCTTCCCAAGAATGTTTTAAGTGCTTCATTCTTTATGGCAGACCATGCAAGAAAAGCATTGAAGGATTTTGTATATCTTTTTTTTTTTTCCTTTTACCTCCCAGGTAGTTCAATCTGTGATTTTGAAAGCACTTTATTTGTGTCACCACTTAGTCAGTTACACCCGCTCCCTCCTGCCAGTTAGTCAGTTTTTCCTGTGCTCAGCACAGGCTTTGTATAAAGCAAGACAGGAGAGGTGAAAAAATAGGGAAATCTAAGTACAAACAGATATTAACAGAAGCATCTTAGTGATATTTAAAATAACTGAAACTACTGTTAATTGAAAAAAATAATAATTTGAATGTTTCTCCCCTGCTTTTCTTTTCTCTGTAGATATTTTGGCTCAGGCTTGTTAATAGGATTTCCTATATATGTCCAAGTGTTTATGAGCATTACAATCCACTCCATGCCTCCCTTTCTCATGCAGAATATCATTTTACTACACAAGTATTCCCGGAGCGAGAGGTTATTAAGGAATTACTTTGTATCTCTAATGCTGGTACCATTTAGCTCTAAATAATTAAGGATTTATCTCCTGGTTACTAGTTGCACCCGCGACTGCTTACCTTTTACTGACACACACAGCTGTGATGAACTTTGTGTCTGTATTTTCCTCCCACGTGTAGCACCTTTGATTTCAGGAATATAATGATGCCTTCAGGGCATCAGCAGGGTAATGCCTAGGATATCCTGAGGAGAGATGAATGTGTAGAACACACCAAGAGCTTTGGGGAGCCTGAAGGGACTTGTAGGACTTCCAGGAATTGGCTTCGGGATTAACTCTGTTGTCCCACAGCACAGCTGGTGTGAGAGGTGCATGGGTGGGCTTGCAGGACACGAGTCTACAGACACACCACAAACATTATCAGCCCTGTCCTGCAGGACGTGCTTGACCAACCAGCGGGGACTGGCTGCACCTTTTGGTCTTTAAGAGGAAGATATTCGGTCAAAGCTAATCTCCTGGGCACAGTTGCAAGGTCCCTGAGGAATGCCCATATTCCCCCCACATCTCCACAACGGGACAGCCAGTGCAGGAAGCTTTAAGACAGATGAGACGAATCCTGCTGTAGGTGATGGCTGAACAAAGCGGTTTTAGGGAAGAAGGTTGATCTGCCAGCTCAATCTGGTGGATAAAGCACCTAAATGATGAGCTTGTACTTTGAAAGAAACGATGTATGGGCATGTTTTGATTTGAAAGGTAAGTTCTCTGATAGTTATGATGAAAATCAAGACTCTAATGGCAAGCAATCTGCAAAAGCTTATGGAAACATTTAATGCATTAGTTTTGAGAGTAGGGTGGGCCAGTAAGCAGTAAAGGAGGGTAGGATTACATGCTGAGGGTAAACATAATACAGAGTAGGTTTGCATTAAGAAAAAAAAAACATATATGCATGCATTGCAGTAAGCAGGGGTGCTCCTGTGGAAAACTTATTATGTGATTTTGTAATTAAAAGACTGCCCGATCGTCTGCGCACAGACAGGTTAAATAAAGCCTTCTCAGGCAACCCCAATTCTAGCACTTCCTGATTTTTTCTGTCTTTATCTTGGCAAATTTAATCACATTCCCTTGTTGTGGGAATGTCTAAGTGTTATGCATATAGGAAAGCAATTTTACTCTTTATTTCTTCCTAAAAACTGAATAGTCAGATCATTATTTCTTCCTGACACAGAAGCTTTTCCTCATGATACATTGTAAAATTGCTTCCAAGCTACTACTTTCCTGTTTAAAAAATGATTTTCCCTTTTCTGCTTTTAACAAATACTTGCTTTTTCCTCCCCCTCCTCTTCCTGCATTGCCCGGCTCTTCAATAGCACTGAACTAATGGAATCATTTCATTTCATAGAATCATAGAATCATAGAATGCTTAGGGTTGGAAGGGACCTCTAGAGATCATCTAGTCCAACCCCCCTGCACACGCAGGGACACCTAGAGCACGTGGCACAGGACTGCATCCAAGCGGGTTTTGAAGATCTACAGAGAAGGAGACTCCACAACCTCTCTGGGCAGCCTGTTCCAGTGCTCTGTCACCCTCACTGTTAAGAAATTTTTCCTTAAGTTCCTATGGAATTTTTGATGTTTCATTTTCCGACCATTTCCTCTAGTCCTAAAAGAGAAGAGAAGAGAAGATTTGGAAGAGAAAAGCAGTGAAGCATTTGTTTGGGAAAGAAAGGCTGAGGAAAAGCATCCCAATGGCATGATCATAAGAAGGAAGATGTCCCAATTAAGGAAAGGTGGTTTGCTAACTCTTTTTACATGTCTCAGTTTACAAGTTTCTCTCTCTCTTTATGTATTGGACAAGCCCTGTCTGTCCAAAGCCAATGAGGATTATTGAAAGAGTGGTAAGGGTTGTTGTTGAGGCTGAGCAGTTTGGTTTAAACTGCTGTTTTTCATTTTGAAGAACCTTTTACTGCTGTTAACACCTTCTCTCTCAAAAGTCCTGGGTGAAGTTAGTGCCTACTCTGTAACTGCATTTTTGAGCAACATCAGAATCAGAAGAATCTTGGGACCTGAAATTCTCATTACAACCCAAGCTGGACTGACTTAAACACATTGTGAGTAGGAACAATTTACGTATGAACACGTAGGACACCATCTGAAAAACCAATCAAGTATCCGAAGAGGCAAAGGGCTTGTTTTGTCTACAAATCCTAGTTTTCCAAATAAGTTAACAAACAGTATCTTTCCCCAGTTGTGATGAGCCAATGAGTATTTATGTTGTTGATCGGATACTTAGAGCTCTGTTCATCCAGGCAGAGGTTTTTTTTCTCTCAGGTTTTCTTACACTGTTTCCGTTAAACTCAGTGGAATTAATCTCATCGAAAAATCATTTTATTTTCTTATCTGGCTCCAGGTTCTAAACTGTTATTATCTGTATACACTCCTGAAGTAGCTCTGCTTTCTACTTAATGCTCCCAGTGCTGAGAGATCTTTGTTATGTGTTGCAGTCTCTAAAATCTTTGATATTTCTTTCAATATTGTTTATATGTCCATTTTTGGAAGGTAAGAAGATCAAAATATGTACAAGGGTAGGATTTTGTTGGATGCACCAGGTCTTTCATCCCCTGGGCCTCCAAATGTGAATCATAATCCTCTGCTTAGCCATCTCATCTCCCCTGTTTCACTGAAACCCCATCTTGAAGTGATGCGGTCATTTTAACCTCCAGAGCACAGCAGTGACAAGTATTAGTATCAGCTATATGAAAAGATCATCTTTTACGTGCTCAGAATTATCTCGGTATATAAGCTTTATTGTGCTAAGCCTTTTCTACAGGGCATAATTATGACTGAAAAACCTGTTTTGGCATAAAGATGCTGTCAGGTCATGATCTCTGCAGAAAAAAGCAGTATGCTTGGGCTTTGTTTTGGGGGGAAGCTTGTTCTGAGAAGATACTTCTTGCCTTGGGTAGTAGCGTGTTCACTTTCCTTTGCTTGTTGCTCCTTTAAAAGCCTCCAGATTCCATGAAGATTCCCCCGTAGTGCAGTAGTTATGAATCAATCCTTGACTGTTAAACCCAAGAGATCTGTTTCCTATAGATAAGGCTGAGAAATAGCAGAAGTGGTCCCGGGGAGCAGAGGTAATGCGCCGCGTACCAGGCTCGTGAATCTCTCGAGTACAAGTGGGTGTCAGCTGCTTTTTGCAGTAGTTGTTGCTGCTTTAGCACTTGAGAGGTGCTTGCAGATGGGGTGAGTAGGGGAAGACTTGCCCCCTTTGCCCGTGATGAGAGACACCAATGCTACGAGAACATTCCGGTTCCGAGCGTCAGTTCACAGCGAGTTTGCTAGGTGCTAGGATTTACCGCGGGATCCGCGAGACGCGGCTCGTCCCTCCCGCGGCGCCGCGTGGTGAAGGCGGCCTCGCTACCCCTGTGCCACCTGCGGCGCTGCCAGCCCTGCCTGCCTGCGGGGGAGAGCGGGAGCCGGGGCAGCTCGCGGGAGCTCGCGCTGGCTCCTCCCTTCCCTGGCGATCCCGCTTTCCTCTCAGGAATGGAGGCTTCCTCTCGCTGACGGCATAGCGGAGCTACCGTGCGATCGTGTGAGGAAAAGTCTCGGGCCTTTGGCAAGGAAGGGTTCTGTGTTCAAGTAGGGAGGTTCTGCCCTCTCAAATGGAGAAGAATTTGGAGTCCTAATTCCCCCAGTACGTAGGCTCTACCCTTGCTCTTCAGACCTCTAAAACTGCTGCTGGTTGCCTCCTCCAGAAGGTCGAAAGGCACCACGGTGCATAGGGGCAGCAAGGTCCTTGCTCAGTTGGCATCAGCACGGTGCAGAACTCATGTGGGATCATCCCTTGTTAACTCTGACTTGTCCCTTTCTTCTTCATGTGCCACACGTGGCACAAGATGGAAGAGTGTCTTTGGTGCAGGACTGCTGACGTAGTTTTCCACCCATTTTCTCTCTCCCCTCATGTTAACAGTTCACATCCTGGCAGTGGCAGCCACGTTCTCCTTCTGTTTGGGTAGCTCAGGCTATACAGCTGCTATTTGAAGGGAAAGTGGCTGTTTCTCCAGTGCTGGATGATTCAAGTTTTTATGCTGCCATCCTGCTCTGGAAAAACAAACGAGACAGTAGCCTTCTCTATGCTCCTGTCTTTCATCTGGCCACAGAAGTGTGTGTGTGTCATGGCATTAGAATCGAAAAAGCAGGTGAATGTGAGCAGACTTCTGCTCGTGGAGCAGCAGTCCTCCTAAAGAGCATGCCCAGCCTCTTCCTTACACATCTAGAGAGGCTGTTTCTGTTGCTTCCCTCGGGAGACTATTCCACTTCCATCTGCTTTTTTATAGCTGTGACTCTCATCCTGATACTTAACCCAGACTATCCTTTCATTTGCAGCAAATTATTGCTCTTCCTCTCTTTGTCTTCTGTGGCTATGAATAACTCTTCTACTCACTTAACACTGTGATAGCATTTATAGTTGTATGTCCAGGATCACTTCTATCTTAGAGTACCTTTATCTTTCAATCCTCTCCTCTTTTTTTGTTATTAATTCTGAATTTTGCTACTCTACTGATTTGTGAAGTTGCCTAAGGTGACTTTCATGCCTTGGAAACATGGGCCAGTGCTGGTGCAGACCCCTTAGCCTTGTGCCTGCCTCAGGGAAATGAGGATAAGAGCACTTCTTAACCTTGCCATGGTGGTAAGATGCACAAATGACTGCAAGGCACATGGATGTTGCTGCAAGGAAGGTCGTGTAAATGCGTAGCAGAGTACTCCAGTGCTGCATGTGCCCCTGCTGCGTAGCACTGCATATTATCTCTTTAGTTTTTACTTATCCTTTGTGCAATAGTGAAATGAGATAATTACAAAGTGGAAGGAATAACAACTTTGTATTGTTGCCATAACCACTGAGGTGGTTACATTACACCCTGATACCTGCATGATTATCTTAGACACAATAGTAAGGTGATTATTAATAATACTAAAGGACTTGCTACTTAGGCTGCAATTTTTGTGTCTTGTTTCTTGTACAAACCCTATCTATTTCACCCACCCCAAACCCATGTAATGTGTTGTTGCCTTGTTGCTGTCTTTTTTCAATGATTGGAAAATGAAATGGAAAAAAACACTTTGAGACACAGTTTGCAAATTCGGATACTTAAGCACCAGGATGGTCTGATGTGAACTACATGTCTTTCTGCACAAGACCACTATGGGCAGGCTGTTCTGTGAGAGACTAATAGCTTAGATTTTTTCAAGCTCCATAGTCTCTTTACTCCTTTAGTTTTAAGCCTTCAAGTTGAGGCCTTTTCTATCCTTGTTTTCCTTGACATTAGGGAGTATTACACAACGCCAATACTTCTATGCTCAGAGTGGCATACAGCCATATAAAAATGGATTTTAAGTTCACGGGTGCAGCTGTAAACACAGCCAGCCAGCCAGCCTCGAAACAGTGCTGGGGTTTGGGGAGATCGCTGCCCTAGGAGAGGCCTGAGGGACATTGTGCAGCGAGTCATGAGCCCCTCTGCTCTGGGGGAGCTGCAATTGGGTTTGCAGAGTGACCTCCAAGATGGGCCCTACGAGCTTCCTCGCACAGTGGAGGTGAGAACACAGTTTTCACTTGACAAAGCCAAACCAAAACCAAGACTGCATCCTGTGCATGCCTTGCTCGAGCAGCACAGTGCCAGAGCAGCCCTGGGGACAAAAAGAGCGTTGATCTTTCCTCTGGAGAAAAGGGTTTTCCAGTAGAAAACTCCTTGCATATGGCCTGTGAGGAGAGGACATCCTGTGCTCCGAGCAGTGCTTTGCCAGGCTGTGAGGACATGTGCGAATCCTTTATACAAGTCCTTGAAGGTGCAAGAGGGGTGGTTGGCTCTCTCGAAGGGCAACCAGGAAAAACTAAAGGGGGGGAAACAACCCAGTCAGCCCTGTGTCGTAGCAGAGCTGAAGAAAACTGCTACTGATGGGTTCTCCTGAGCTCTCAGCAGCCTGTAATTACGAATTGGCTTGCAGCTCACATATTGACGGATATCACTCAAGAAGGAAAATGAGAATGCCTTTTTTTATATACACGCATATATATATGTGTATATATATATAGAGTGAACCTGTGCTGAACTCTGTGTGACTCTCCTCCTATTTATAACCCTGTGTGAAGTTCACGGAAACTTATCCTGGAGGTTTCCCATGAGAGGGAACTGTGCTTTCACCTGACTAGAGCTCTCTGGAAATTTTCCCATTTTCTGTTTGATCTGTGCGTGAACTTTCTCCACCCGCCGCCCCTCCTTCCCTTCTGGAGCAGCTCGAAAGGGTGATTGCAATGAGGATTACACAAGCGGTGCCAGTTGCACACATGGTTTGCATAACTGCGCCGGGCTCGTTTCAGACACAGTGCCCCGAGTTCCCTCCGCACTTCACAATGGAGAGACGAGATCCCTATCTTCATTCCTGAAGCTGGAGAAATGCTGTTGAGGCCCTGCCTCTCTGCTTCGCAGAGAGCACTGTTTATCTGCATACGGCAAAAACAGGCACCTCTGGAAATAAAACACTGCTTAAGGATGGCCAGTGTGGCACAGCGTGGGGCAGAGCTGGCCGTGCAGGTAGGCAGAGCTGCGGAAGAGCTTCAAGCTCTTCCTAGAGAGCAAATGGCAGGCGAAGGCTCCGCCGCTGCGGAGCGGGTGGTGACATTTTCCACAGAAAAGCTTTGTGGGCCGCAGGATCTCTCCTTGGATACCCTGCGTGTGCGTGCGCTCCTCCGGTCTCCGTGGAGACGGCAGCTCGCCTTGGCGAGGAGCGCTTGACATTCCGCTCGGCGCGCTGAGGCCGCGCCGCCGGGCCCGCCAGCCGCCACGGGAAGGAAGCGCGGCCCGCGGCCCCCCCCGCCCGCCACGGGAAGGAAGCGGCTTCCTCTCCGCGTTCAGGCCGAGCGCCCGCGGCGCTGCGCAGGGTTATCCCCCTCGAGCCCTCGGCCTGCAGGAGGAGGCGCTGCAGGACCCTCAGGGGGCATCCAGCCGTCTGCGCCTGTCGGGTATCAGCAACGTTTGGGAAATGGTTCCCTTCCCTTTCCTTCTTCCGAAGAGCTGAGTCAGCGGCACTGGCATGCCTGGAACTCGGTGGCACTGCGAGCGGGCAGCCTGCCAGCCGCATTACACGCGCCCTCCAAGGGACACGTCACTTCTCGTGCCCGCTCCCGCTCCTCTCTCCTCTTCTTCTCCCTCCCCCTTGCAGTCTCCACCCTCTCCCTTTTATTTTTCCTTGCTGGCCCGTGTAGGTGAGTCAGAGAAACCTGCTCATCCACAACCTGTTCCTTCTTGCCAAATCCTGGAGCAGCCCTCCCAGTTTTTGTTAGGTGTCAGGAATAGGTTATGAAAACAAAACCTGGTGTAGACAGTGTACTAGGTAGAGAGCACGTTCTGTAATGAAAATTAAATGTGCAGTAAATATGCCATTTCAAATGTGATCCTGATAGAGAGTGATGTCTTTTGTAGGAGCCACTTTATTCTATTTCATGCGTAGTATTGCTTTTCTTCCTTTAAAACACCAGGACAGAATGGGGAAATGATTTAAGGCATAAGTAAGAGCACATTTAGGAAGAAATGTCATCTTAATTCCTCTGCATTTTAAAACAACAGGAGGAAGGAAATTTTCTAGTGGGAAGATAAGTTGTTCACCAAAGTGTTTTTGAACAAAATGACTGGGCTTTTGATTTCAACTGTAGTTGTACAAATCTAAAGAAACGCCATTGACTGATATCAGTGAAATTCCTCAGAGCTTACACTACTGATGTGTTTCTAACCCCAGCAATTAAAAAATAATGATTCTGGATTCTCCAGATCGTGGCGCTTAAAGCTGAGGTGAGTGAATGATGATAAATTGCCTGTTTTGTTTACTCTTTGATACCTCTTTTGTCAGTGAGGAGGGAGGGCGAAAGCCTGCAAGGTAACTTCTCCTCTGGTCAGCTGGCTGCAGGAGCTGGAACCTGAAGGAAAGTACAGTATCATGTTTGGCTTATGATAAAACCACAACTGTTAGTAACACTGTAGGATCAGGTCTGCCTCAATCCCCATAGCTGCATTTCCAGAGAGCAGCATCAAAGGATGGATTCTTGGCATGGTGCTTTGGAATGAAGCTGCCTGGCTTCAAAGCATCCATCAGTAAAACTGCCTTGTTTGACTTTTATGTGCCACACAGTAAGATGTCCACATTATAGCTGTATTGTGAAAAATGTGTCCCTTATGTCACTTCAGTAGTCTCCTATAAAGGAGGATTTTGTCCCAGGGGCTAAGATGAGCCAACTTGAAGACAGCTTCTCAATGCAGAGACCTGAGAACTCTGCCTTGATGAGCATGAAGCTCAGGACAGATGTGACCTGGCCCCTGAGCAGTCCCGGTGATAGGAACCGCACTGCTGGCAGAGGGGAGGGAGGGGACCTGTTCAGGTCAGGTGATGCTTGACCTGTGGGGAGAGACAGGCCTTGCTCGGGGAGGTCAAGCCCAACCGCGCTGTGCAGAGCGTGGACCTCAAACACCTGAAAAAAGGACTTGGCAACAGCGCTCAGAACATCAGGGTTCAAATGGGGCTGAACCCAGGCTTCCAGAAACCCTGTCACCTAATTCAGGTAAAAGATGCTCCACATATCAAGAGAAAATAGTAAATGTAAAAAATAAAATGAAAGAAAAAAAAGAGAGAGATTTTTCCCAGATACTGAGAAATGGAGAATTTTCCACTTTTTCTCTCTCAATTCAGACTTATCAGAGAAATCACCTGTTTTGAATAGCTTGGTGGACTTAGGGTATGAATTTTTGACAGTCTTTCATCAAGAAATGAAGTGAAACATATTCATAGTTTTCTAAATTCCCTGTTTTTACGGGAAACTCTTTTAGGTACCTCTGGGTATTTAGAGAGCTGCTTTGTGTTTCCCAGCTTTTTTATCCTTACTTTCAGCCCAAGTAGTTGCCTTTCTTTCCTTCTTTTCTTTTTCTTCCTCTTGGTTAAATTTCACACCCATATTTAATTTCCTTTCCTTTTTTGTCTGCTTCTCTTTCAGCCCTGATACAGTTTCTGAATCTGTCCAGGGCTTGTATTGCAAAACTAATTGCAGCAAAAAGCAGCACCCTAAAAACCCAGATCTTTTCCCCGTGCCCTCCCTTCTGGTGTTCTCAGCTAAACAGACCTAACAAAATCAAAGGAACTGCAAGTTCTCTGGAGCTGCTGTTATTTATTATTTGTGTTGCTAAAGAACTAGGGAAGATATTAAGGCTAACGGGAATTGCTGAATTTTATTACTCAAGAGATTAATGTAGCCTTACTGTCAAACATAGGCGCTTGATGTAGAGGTTTTTGCTAGAGCGGAAGCTGTCCAATATCCAGGGCTCATTTCTCAGGGAATTAAACAATCCCGTCCTACTCTAAAAGATGTGTTGGGTGTTGTGCTGAGAATTGTCCTCCCTCCCCCAAAATGATCCTGTTTTTCCCTGGAAATATTTGGTGGCAAATACGTATGTTGTCAAGCACGCTAGCAGAGAGCAGTGAGAACAGATAGGAAAAACACGCAGGTAAAAGGAATCAATCAGCTGTTTTTCTGCCTGACCTCGTTTGACACCAGAGATGCAAGAGATGACAAAAACATGTGCTTGAGCAGCAGATCTTGGAGATGAACACGATGGCGTGGGCCATGCTGCTTGCTGGGCAGTGGAGGAGGTACGAATAGGAACTGTAGAGTCCCAAAGGACCCCATTAGTTTTGCTGCTTGACCTGGTTTTGGAAGCAGTGCGGCTTTCCCAGATTAATGGCCTTGATCAAAATAAGTGAAAACTCCCCACCGCGGTGCTTGGTGAAGGAAGAGGAGCTGCCAGTGCAATTCCTATCGTGTCACTGTTCTCTTCACAACAACTTAGCGTTAATACTGCGTTTACAAAACTTGTTGTCAGTCATTGCTGAAAAGAGGGGAGAACTTGCTTATGTAAAAGGAAGGAGCTTGTTCTTCCAGGCTCCTGATAAAAAGCAGGTGCTGAGAGGTGGCCAGTGCTACTAGAGATGCTTCTTCCTTGTGCCGAAATGCCAGGGTGGAACCGTGGGACTCGGCGCCGCACGGTGAGAACAACTGAGGTAGATTTTATGAAGAAGGAGGCTACCTAGTGCTGTAGTGTTAAAAGGTGTATGTGCTCTCTGTCTCTATCACAAAACAGCTGATAACACTGTGTTTGGCACCGCTTGCTCCAGAGAATTCATAGAGTCTATCAGCTTTATGGTCGAGCGCTGAAGGGCCTCAGCCAGAGGTACAAAGGGGCTGCGCTCGGCACAACCGTGAGCTCAAGGCAGCCGAGACGCACCGGCTCTGGGGTAGGAAAACCTCAGTTTTCCTACCTACGAGGCTGGCCCGGTGTCTCTGCTCCTTCACCCAAGGGGTGAAATGGAAGAAGCCAAGCACCTCCGCAGGGCGTGTTTGTCCG